>OMLM01002089.1:43071-57603 GCA_900302695.1 Helostoma temminkii | reverse complement strand
TGTGAGGACATGTTGGCTCGTCTTCCCAGCTTGTTCTCACAATGACATAATGACATGTGCATACACATACACACACACACACACACACACTCTCTCAGCAGTCTGGAGGGGACATGCCAGATGTCAGTGCTCTGTCTTGGAGCAATTAAACCGGTTGTTATGATGAAAGAATTTAGTTGCCATTTGTTTCTCCAGCTCTAATTCGAAAGTCTAATTGAGTGATTGAGATCTTAATTAGATTAGCTGTATTTTTTGCCTCCATTGTTGCTCAGCCTCTTTAATCCCTCATTTGTATCGTAACCTCTGTGTTTAAAGTCTTCAGTGCAGCGCTGGAAAGCAGCTAATTACTTTAAAACTACTGCAAGTCTTATGACCAGTGATATTTTCTTTTTTTAATGTCTTGGTTTTTACCTATACTCATGTACCTTTGTGCCATTTTAGCCGTTTGTACATTTTATGTTTACATCCATACTAAAGCGGCTACAGTCACATCCACAGAGACTTTACACCAGCATAGTTCCTCTCAGCATTTTGGAACATCTGTGTTTTTCATCCCCTTGTTTTGGTTTTTCAGTTCTCCGGTTTTGCTCTTTGGTTCAGTTTCGTTGCTTTCAGCCAGTTTCCAGCTGTGAAAGGTTCAGATAACCAACTGTATGGTACCAGTGATTAACCAAAGAAACAGTGGAGAATGTGTGTTTGCCTCAGGAGCTGGTGGAGACCAAAACGTCAAATATCTAAAAAGATATTGTACAGTATGTATTCACTACTCCTTATACATATACTCCTTATATATTAGTGTCATCACTAATATGATGGCCATTTTCTTGTCTCTAAACTGAGGAGCAGTGCGTTTTAGCATAGAACGTAATCTACAGTACACATTTTTAATGTGGGATACTTTCACTGCACTATAGAGGGTATGAGAATTCTCACTCAACATTTGGAAACCACTACAGAACGGCGAGCACCCTATATAGTGCACTATATTGTAAGTAGGAAGTCGTTTTCGAAGGACAACCCATGATGGATGTGAAAAAAGGAAATGATTTGCTAACAAGTTCACTTTATCAACAAAACAGTTGATGTATCAGTTCTTTGTTTGCAGCTATTTTCCTGCCCAAGTGACAAAACATAGCGGTTTGCTGCAGGTTGAAGTGACAATTAAGTAACTTCTTTATATAGTTCGTTTCAACATACTAGTGAGTAAAAAAGAAACATGACAGTAAAGCTACAAAAAGGATTAAGTGAAAGTGACATTTTCACCTGAGATATGTTAGATTGTGGGCAAAATTTAAAGTCATGAATAAATTGAATGAATTTTCATTGAGTTTTCATTGAGTGTGAATGTTTACTCTTGACTGTGGTGACAGTAGTTTAAAAATGTGAAAACACAAGGCAACGGGCAAGAGACTGAATAATGACCCTAATATTTAACAGACAGAAACCATCTGTTAAACACTTGTCTGAAGCCGGTCACAAGATGGGGTCAAAGGTCATGACCATGTCTGAAAAGCAAACATATACAACCACCTGTTGTCACATATATTTGTTGTTGTGTTCTTATGTCAGACATGCAAGTGTTTTGTTTTCTTATTTACCTTTTCTTTTCACAACTGCACTAGATGTTTATAATTTTTGACTGATTCCTCTCACTTGGCAGCTACGCCTTATTTCCACATAGTTATTTAGAATAAAATCATAGCAAATATTTGCGGAATTTAGCATCATATCCTTGTTTTGGCTTATGGAGACTGAAGTCACCAGCACAGAACTGCATTAGACTTTGCAATGAAGGGAATGTTCATAAAATCTGTTCATAATACTGCAGCTTCCTGTCCCTCAACATCTGTTCAAATGATTGTGGAAAAACACTCAGCACAGTGCCTTGTGAATTAGAGCATCCATATGTTGATTACAGTGGAAGTAAACAGTGTGTGAGATAGCACTTACAGTGAGGTCCGCAAGTATTTGGGCAGTGACAGAGTTTTTATGATCCTGCCTTTATACACATGAGCTAATGCGGACTTTCAGTCTTTAGATTTTTGCAGAAGGTTTTAGATTTATGTTGGTTTTTCAGTCTAATGATGGCCCCATTTCACTTGCATTGAGATCTCCTAGGATTAAATATTGGTTATTTTGGTTATGTATAAAGGCAAAATCATAAAAACGGCCAAAAACTGTACTGTGCGGAAATCTTTCCATTACAAGATTTTTCTTGATTCATATGTGAATGATAAACTCTCTGTCCCTCAGTGTGTTGGTTTATTAGACACTTTGAATCGTCTCTGTTTTCTTGTATTGTTTGAAAAGCTCTGTTGTACAGATCAACTTTATTATTTTGCATTACCGTTCTTGAAGCAGCAGTTGGGTAAAAGCTATAAATTATTTATCCATTGGTTGTTAGCAGATATATTCTGGATGCTAATAAACTCCTGCGGGGTTTGATCTTTTTGGTAGTTTCATGCTGAAAACAGCTGATTGTGACTGAGATGTATTTTAAAGGAGCTTCTTTATTTACTGTGTTTATCGAACAGAAAGCTGGTGTAGGTTTGATTTGTTGGGAAGTTAAGTGAAAACCATCAGATATAAGTGATGAGAAAAATATTAAAAAAATTATAGG
Source organism: Helostoma temminkii (assembly GCA_900302695.1). Classification (NCBI taxonomy): domain Eukaryota; kingdom Metazoa; phylum Chordata; class Actinopteri; order Anabantiformes; family Helostomatidae; genus Helostoma; species Helostoma temminkii. Next base: position 54,983 of record OMLM01002089.1, on the reverse strand, counting down.
TGTATGACAACCTCTGTGTGTGTGTGTGTGTGTGTGTGTGTGTAGAGGCATCACTGTCACGACAGGTAACATATACATAAATATACATATACATAAAAATACAAAATAAAACCTAGGAAATTTACTTAACATAACTATACTTAATTAATTAGTTAACATAATGCTGTAATAGTGTTGAAACCCAATTCCCAAAATGTACCAGTGTGATTCAGCTGATATGTTTGATAACATAACATAACATGGGTTTCTCTGATAGTTATTTATTATGCCATAGAATCTAAAATATATTAATATTACGTAATTGATTTAAAATCATAAAGGGACTTTATTTAAAGGAACAAATTTTGATATAACAGTAGTTTTGTGTTTAAGGGAGGGAATGAAGTTTACAACACTGACTTTAATACGGCCAGGAAGCGTCTTTTGTGAATTGAGTAATTGTACGTAGCACGCTATGAGGATAGGAGAGGAAACAGAAATTTAAAATACAGTATATTTTAATACTAAATGTACTCATATATCTTATCTTATAAGATGGAAAAAATCAATTTAATTTTTAAATTTAAAATTTAAATGACTGGGTGGGTTTAGGAACTGATTAGGATATTTTTTATCAGGTAAACCTGCACACGGTGGCAGATCAGTTCAGTAATTATGAACAAGTAAGGTGTTTTCTCTTAATGCGACAGTGGAATTTTTCATGTTTTAAATCCTCATTTAGATAAATGCGAAGAGGAGACAGCCACTGAGACCACAGAAAAAGCTAACGGTTAGCTAAAAAGCTAAAAGCTAGCATTAATGTAAACATTAGCCAGTCCTTTGTTATTTAGTTGTTAGTGTTAATTAACCGACAAAGAGCTCTGTGTAGGTGGAGTGTTGACAACTTCACATCATTAAAGTTAACTGTAAATATGAACTGATGGAATTCAGAAGAAGCAGAGGAAGCAGGTGATTATGAGAAACGTGGCCACTTAGGCAATCAGTACAGATCTGTGGAAAACACGAGAAAAAGGAAATTACTGTGTGTGACTATGACATGATTACTGAGAACCTTACCAGTCACCTTCACATACAGGTAAAAGTTCAACTCTGTTGAATGTCTGTGTCTCTGCCTGTTCTTCTTTATAATTATACAGATGACACAACAATACTGATGTAAGCTTCTCATTCGTCGATTGATGGGAAACCTGAACCTAAAAATCAGCAAAAACCCCTGTTCATTTGACTTGTGGCTAGTTTTGATCAAGCCTTGATCTAATGTGCTGAGTGTGGTGATCAGGCTTTTTCCTAATTATATTTTATAATTATTGGTGAGTATGAAATATGATTATTACACACAGGCCATTTTAAATGTCATTGTCAGAAAACTAGATAGCAAGTGGACTCAAGGACTGAGATAGGGCAACACAGGATCGTATTTAAAAGTTTATACAAAAAAAAACTTGAGGCAGATGTTACGCAGGTGAGGCCACACAAGAATCAGGACGCGAGCAGGTGAGGATCCTCCCTGGTTGGTTCAGCATGCTCCGCAGGTAACAGACATCACGGATAACAAGGCATAATCCAAGTCCATGATCCACAATGAAATTTATTAGATTCAGAGGTAAACAGAGAGACAGTTCCGATATCACAGATTAACAGGTTTCAGAACAGGTTGGGGTTCAGATTTGAAAAACAGGTTTCAGTTTCGGGGCAGAGCAGATATCACGTCTGTGAACAGAGCAGAGTCAAAATCCAATATAGTCCAGAAATATCTCACAATGTAAATCCAATGTCCACAGTCCAAGCTCAGGTTCAGGTTCAGAATAATGAGGGACTGAGAGCTGCTATAAAGTGAGAGACTACAATGAGGCTTTGTGGTAGGATAAGATAGTTAAGACTCATCGTCATAGTCATGCTGCAGAATGAATTTAGGACTAATCTGTTTCCTCACTGGTTTGTTATAAATAGAAACATTTGCCTAACAGTTAAACTAGCAGATGCCTTTGTCCAGAGTGACACTTAAGACAAAGATGTCATCAAAGCTCTAAGTGCATCAGGTCCACATATAGAAATAGTATGTTTGGTGCCACCTCAGTGGTGCTAGTGGTTAGTAACTAATTTTTGTTTTAGCATGTGGTGTTATGTAGACTGAAAGTGACAGATTTAGTCTGTAGCAGCAGACGGGGCATTGATTCTGTGTTCAGGACAGAGAGAAGTCTTGACTGAGCCTGACAGGGCAGCCAGTCAGAGAAGTAAGAGCACAGTGGTTTCACCAGAGTGTGTGATGGCCGTCACTAGCTGCTTTCACACATGCACTGTAGTCCCGAACTTCTCCAGACTTCACTCAGGTGAGATGTATGTGAGAATACAAACGTCCAAGTTAATCAGCCTGAATAGTTAAGTTAGTTTTTGCATTATACTGAAGTATTTACATTTTACATTGCTCTTATTTTTACTTTTGCTCCACTACAGTTCAGAGGAATGTTGCACCCTTTACTTCACTATATTTATCTGACAGGTTCAGTTACTTTGCAGATGTTCATAATTAAAACAGTACAGCAGTAACATTACATGATAGATAAGCAACATGAAAATACAAATCTTGTTGTTGTTCTTGTTGCCTGTTTTTTCTTACAAAATAGGTTTTTTTTACTATACAAGGACGTTACCAAGTTTTTTACATTTTTTTCTTTTTCCACTCTCTTACCTAAAATTACCTAAATGATGAAGATTCAACAATTGAGACGAGCCACGCTTGTGACCATTTACTTCACCATATCTCTCACACACTGTTGTAGTTGTCAGCCATGCATGCTAGCTTGTAAACAACAGACATGCGCAGCATTGGTTCCACATTTGAGAAATGATAAGCAGAACCGAAATTCAGTTTATGCTACATCTACCCGGTAGTTTCCATTTTGAATTTGGTTCTAATTTGGAACGGAGTTTCGCTCCTTAAACCTACTAAATGATATGGGAAAATAATGGAATTACAATTTAGTTTTTATTTCTCTTCTACCTCTGGTATTGGAGTTCAGCTCAAGCACTGTTATAACTCCTATACCAGTGGTTCAGTATCGTCACCAAGGCCTCAAATCCAGTCTTGAGGGACATGATGTCTTTCCCTATACACTCGGCTATCACCAAAATAATTTCCCCATTGCATTTTGATTGATGTTTGTATGCAGCGTCAGTCACAAATGTCGTACCTGGCAACTTGTTTATTTCTTGAGGCTTCTTAAATCCACTCCTGCTTCCTCTGCAGATTTCACATACAAACAAAATGGTAACATTGTTGTGTGTGTTCTGTTAAATTGCAATTACAATTTTAAAAAGATCAATTAATTTCAAACATTTTGTATAAAGAAGTAGCCTTACAGTGACAAAAAAATCTGAGGACTGGACTTGTTTGTTGTTAGTTCAAAACATGCCACTACTCATCCAGTTTGAGGAAAGTTGGTTAGGAAATCCCCAACTTTATTCTCCAGGGTGGTTTTGTTTCTCACCTTGCCTGAACATGCTGTCATAATTTCCCACAGACCAAGGTGACATACTCAAATGTTTTATCTTGTCAGATCAACAGTCCTAAACTTAAATATAGTAATATGAGAAACAGTTACTAGAATTACAGGCTAGAATTTCCTGTAAGGTAGGAAAAGAAATTCTCTCTCTATTAACACACGATTACTGTATATGACAATGACAGATCACTTTATCGTAGCCTTGTGCGTGCTATGTTTAATGAACTGTGTTGGAAAGAGCAGATTCCTTCACTTGAGTGTGGTGTTTTCTTCCAGTGAGTGATGAGGTCAGAGCATAGACGCTAGCCCTAAATACACATATGCGTTCACATCTTTTCCATGTGAGTTGGCAGACTGAAATATACTGTGTATTCTTCACTGACATATTTTTATTAGGTCTGTGATAACATTACACCACCCCCTCTTAAAATTATTTCCTTCTGTGCTTGTCTGTGCTGTCACCCAGTTCGTGGGGAACGCTGCCACTGTCACACTGCCAGTCACACTCTGCGAACGTTGAGGTCAGTGTTACAGGTTTAATTCAGTGCCTTTACATGCACTCAAGTTACCAGGTTACGGTCGTAAACTGATTTCTTAACTGTCATGTATCAGGAAAACCTGGATTCCATAATCTGGGTTCGGGATTAGAGAAACTTGATTTCCACTAGTAAATTTCTCCCAGAGATCTCAGATTTCTGTGCCATGGATGAAAGATAAGATCATTACATGAAGTGATTCCTATATTTAAAATCTGGTCTGTCCAAAGTCCAACTATAACTGGAAGTGTCCCATAGACGTATGTGCATGGATTTGTCAATGAAAAACTGCATGTTTAATGAGGCAGATCTTTGTAATTACCCACCTCTGTGCTGCCTACCACAAGATTATAATTGGAATTGTAAGTTTTGCTTAGTCACTCAACACTTAATCATGTATTGAAAAAAACAGCACTACATAGAGTATTGTCAGCATCTGGTTGATTGTTATTGTACTCATGTCAACACATTAACACCCTCCTACACATACACCCTCACTCTCCCTCCACCTGCGTCCTCCACCCATTTCTCAAAATCTAGCAAACGCTCACTTCCAGCTCAGTCACCCTGGGTTAATGCACCCACAACCCCTGGGGAAAATTGCTTGCAAGCTATTTTTCTTCATCTGGGTTTTGGCACACCCCCATGAATCGTGATTTTCCCCTTAAAGTCACATTTATGAATCACAGGGGGAAAAAAAGGAGGAATTACTGTTATTAGAAAGAGTGTAAGTTATTAGACAAAGTAAAAGTGAAACCACCACCAAACTTACCACCCAGAAAAACCGTGCTGAGAGACTTATAAAGCTATTTGTTGACGAAATGAACAGTAGCAGAGGCAGTGCCACATTCACTGTCCTACATGTTAACACCTCTGTGAACACACAGTATAGCATAATAAAATTTCATGATGTGTGACAAAATTTCTGTTTCCTGTGCTGAAAATTATCCAAAGCCCCCCGAGACTCTTAAAAACATTAGCCTTGATAATGTAGCGGCGTACATAAAAAATACCCTGACTTATATTTATCAAAAAGTTCCATGTTACATAAATAAAAATGCACGAGAATACACAATTGAATCTGCAAACTTTCAGTGCTCATGCACAGGGGGGTTGAGATAGCTTGCATTTGTCATGTCAAGTTGGGCAGACCCAGTAGGATTTTAATTAATCCTGTAAAATATGTTAACTCATATGCTATAATTGCCAGCCTAAACAACCTGAACCTGTGACTCCTCTGTTTCTCTGCTCTACTGCTCCAGTAATACTAAAACAAGCTGCTCACCATTTTTAGCAGATACTTTGACAGCAGCCAAGTTGGAAATTGGACCTTGTAACTGCTCATCCACCAAGACAGCGAAACAGAATTTGATTAATCGGGCATTGGGACACTGCTCAAACTACACGTCAAACAACAACTGACTGGGCTGAAATTCAGCTCATTTTAAAATTAGCAGCACGATCACTTTAGAGCTGAAACTGGGCTGAATCTGTACAGTGTCTGCTTTCAGGATACTGAACGACTGTTAAAACTGTGGTAGCTGAAACCCTGACTGTATTTTAGTTACACATTAGCAAATCATTTTATATAGGTTTACACCACTACTGTCAGAAAGTATGTGAGGATCAGCTGGTTCAACACATACTGCCCCAATTTCAAGGGTTCAAAAGTATCCGGACACTTGTCTACACATTTCTTGGGCAGCTGTGTTGTTTCAACTTTAGTCTCAGATTTGTGTGAGAAAGAGTTGCCAGACGTGGTGATTGTTATGGCTTATGAATATGTATGTCTGCTAGTGCATGTGGCACACTGGTGCTTATTGATGGTTTCACTGCTGACAAAAGCAACAGAATGAATGAAAAGCTATACAGTAGTAAAAAGTGTGCTCAGATTCAACCACATCCATTAAAAAATATACTTTTATCATTCGGCAGGACAACAAGCCTACATGGCCAAAGATACCAAAGAGCTTTCTATGGTGACGAGGTGGGATATCATTGACTGATGCACTCAATCGCCTGACTCATTCTTCCTGAGCTTCCTGAACTAGTTTCTGAACACAAGACTCAGAAAAACCTTACAGCAAGCTGAAGCTGAAGGAAACTGCAATGGGATTCAGCATTTGCTGCTGTCTCCAATCCCAGTTTGACTACATGTGTCTATGCATTTACGTTTGAAATGCTAAACTGTCGGTTAAATGTGCTGTGTTTACACTACAGTTTATTCTATATTGCCTAAAGAACAAAACGTGCAGTGGCCCACATACATAATGGTCTGAACTATATGTTCCTGTGCTGCAGTTTGTCAAGAAAAAACATAGTAGAAACATGAAAAGGTGGCTGTTTTCAGCAACAATTACATTGCATTAAGTAAGTATGGTAACAGCATGTGCAATATTGCATTTTGTTGTTTAACTCTTATTGATGTGTGTTAAATATTGAGGTCATGTACCGTTCAGAAGGTCAGATAGAAGTCAGACTAATGAGTCTTGATAACATCTGTAGCACAGTAACGGTATTGCTGAGTAGTTTTTACATTTTAAAGCGTCAATGTACGGTACCTCTAAGATCTGATGATGCAGCCTGAAGTGATTTTTTACTACCTGTCATGTCTGTGTTTGATGAAAGTTTGATTAAAGCTTGATCCCAGCAGCACAGAGCCATGGCAGTCTGAGCTGCAGGCAGGCAGCTGCAGCGGTTGGTTTATACTTGTGTTATGCATTTGTATAAACATTGATATGTAACTCCTCTTTTACCACAGGGGGCTATTTTATTTATGGCCCAGGCTGAGTAGACCACCACGCGCGTTTATATTGTTTCACCATGAAGGCTGTAACAGGCCAGAACTGCTCCAGAGAAGTTTCTGACGTTTGTTGAGCCCCAGACAGAAAACGGCACTCTGGGGAACCACAGGCATCCATATTCAAGCCTAGAGAAGTTTATGGAGTTTGTCATTAAAGATTTATGGTGGACTGCAGAAGTGGCCACGGACAGGGGGGCTTATGAGCCTTGTTTCACACCCATCTGGAAGGAGGGAGGAGTACTGTAGACTCCTCAGAGGATCAGTGCTGGTGTTGAGAAACGGAAACAAGTGTTAAGATTCACTGATGCAAACCTCACACACTACTGGTGTGAAAGTAATTAAGTTTGGTGTTGTTTGGAGGGTTTAATATTTCTGTTGAGTTGTTGCATCATGGTGTTGGCCAAGTTAACAGTGCTACATTTCTGCCTCTGTGGAGAAGAAAACTATTTTGTGCATTGCCATCTGTTAAGCGGTTTAAAAAGTTTGGAGGAAAGCCCCAGGACAATGCCTTTGTCATATGTATCCAGTTAACATTATAATGATGCAGTTGGGCCTCATGATTTACCACGTGTTCACTTTAAACTATGCATCAACAAAAACATTACACTGACTCTAAAGAGTTGATATTTTTTAACCGAAGAAATATTTCAAGGAAAACACATAACTTAAAAAAATTCATTTAAATGTTACCTACAGCACATACTGTGCATATTTCTGCATGAGATGTGAAAAGAGGAACATGGTATGTCTGAGTTAGTCAACTTGAATTTTCACCTCTTGGTTTTGTATGTTTTTTGTGTGTGAACATGAAACCACGCTTAACTTTTGCGGAACATCATGGGTTTGGGTCAGCATATTTATCTTTCACAACCTGCTTTTTGCTTGGTTGGACAGATGCCCATGTGTACTCACCACAACTACATGATGCTTAAACCAAAACCCAACATAATGACTACTTCATCTTGCATTTCACACCTACTTTTTTTCTCATCTTTCTACTTCCCCTTTCTCATTTCTTCTTTTGTCTCCTTCAACTTTACTCCATCAGCCTTCTTTAGAGCTGTCATCTCTCTCTCTCACTCTGATTCAAGCCTCAGTCCATATCTTCTCTGCCTTTCATGCTGAACTTTCAGTTATTTCCAGAGGCCTAACCCTAGCCTCAGCTTCCTTCTTTAAGTGTTTGTCAGTCGCCTGCTGTTGTGTCATTTTAGTAAAACTCTAAGCCACATAACCGAGCTTTCTTGCGACAGTGCCATTTCCCTTCAAAAACTTTGAGTCACTGATGTCCCCACACTACACCAAGATAATAGCGATTTCAAAGTAAAAGTCACAATGGTGCTGCACTCTGCAAAAACATTTGACCATTGTGATACTTTTGCAGAGTGCTACCTGGCATTTCTGATGAAACACTGTGCAGCATGAGTGATGCTACCAACTCAGTGAATGGTGGACAATTTGGAAAGTATTTCTGTTTTGTGCTTGTGTGTTTATTTCTGTACATGCGGTGCAAAAATGGCAGTATTACAATTTTACACAGCTACAGTTTGTTGTCCAACCAGCAGCTTCAGTTTAGTAACAATAACACATTGAAAATATGAAGCTTTTAGGAGCTGAATTCTAAACTGAACTGAACTGAATGGCATGTTAGTTTGAAACAGTTTCAGACTGTCCTTGTGTTCACATACGGAAACATATATGTCTGAGACGGAGCCATCTGGAGCAGAGGGTACAGGAGTAAAAAAAAAAAAAGGCTATGCTTAATGAGCATGCAGTTGATAAATTAAAAACTGTGCCTTGTCAAATGACACTGTTAGCTGTAGAATATATAAAATGGAGTTTCAGAAAATTTAAAAAGTCTTTTCACTCCCGCTAAACAAATCGTCACATGTTGAGCTAGAGTGATGTCAGTGTTGTTTTCATGAGATATATAGGTACTAACAACATTTGTGAACATATACATCCCTTTAAATCCTGTACGAGTGCCAGTACTGACACAGCTGCATCAACGAGAGGCTGTGTGAACGGGTTCATGGCACAAATAAAAGACGAAAACCTCGAAGTGCAGTGGACTCACTGTGTCATACTGTCATCAAAGAAATTTTGCCTTATGTCAAAGTAATAAACTTCATTAAGTCAAGTCCAATGCGACTGTTTTGCCACCACAGGTGGATGCTTTCCTTTTCATTGAGGATGTGGAGGTAGAATTACAGTGGGACATTTGGCCAACTTGATTAGTGGTTTCAATTCTTACTTCCCTTTAACATGGATGAGAAATCAACACAGCTGGAAAGAAAAAAGGTTGCTGTCAGAATAAAATGTGCTGATGCATCGTCTGTCCATCTGGCCTATATATATATAGCTTGACACATACACTCACAAACTGTTTTGGGTGTGTGTGAAGAAGGAGCTGGGCTGGTAAAGAAAGCACACAAGTGTCTCCCTAAATTGTAAGCGCAACAACTATTATTGCATGATGACGAAAAATTTATGATGTATGTATGTATGATCAGTACGTCTTAATACGAGCACTTTTTACTACAATGTTTTGCACTATTTGACGGATACTTGACTAAAAAAGTATTTTTAAGGGGGAGCATAACTGAAAAACCCTGAGAACCACCGATCTAAAGAAACCACCAGGCTTTACTTCTTCTTCCCACAAGCCACACATCCCCAGCAGTGTCATGTGTTTGCATCAACATCCTAGTGAAGAGAAGGAAGTTTCATTTCCTATCTAGCCAACAAATTGCTCATCTGTTCTCCCGTATCTTCACGAGCACTCAGATTTAAATAAAGAAGACACTGAAACAAGGCAGATGTTGCAAGAGAATAAACAAAGCTGCCATGTGGGGAATTCAACTGCATTTTTACAATATATAAAAGGGGAATTGTTGATGTCTATCTCTCTGTGACAGATGGGGTTAAAATAAAAGCAGGGCAAGAGGAGATGGGGTGGTTCGATATAAGCAGAGATATAAGTAAACAATTTAGAAATGCCACGGGCTCCAGACATTGCTTGCTGAGTGTATTTTTGGCACCTTAAGCATGGATGCTGTGGCATATGGTGTTTGATTGTGCCTAACATAATATCCTCCACCATTTATCATGCTGCATTTATTAAAAAGAGACAGGACTATATCATGACTTGGTTAGTGGCATTAATCTGGCACTCATTAGTTCCAGCTTTGATATTATGCAGGGGAAGCGTGCACGCGTGTGGGATCATGTTTATTTGTGCTCATGTATATGTTCATGCACTGATTCAGTTAATCCACAATTTGGATTGGTTTCCTAACTGCGAGTTAGGTAAGGAGAATCTTCAGCTTTAAATAATCTAGTATTTATTACACAAGAGAGTGAACCAGTGCTGATTAAGGGGAACTGTAGACCCTTAATGGGTTAGCATTATGCATGGAAAAATGGCCCTTAGCACCGTGAGCTAAAGGGATTTTAGACTGTCGTGCGAAAGGTCTCAAAGTTCATTATTAGTAAAGCTAATGGGACTAACCACAGGGCTGTTTTCTCATCTGTGTCATTAGTTCCTGTTGGTGTCTGTATGCAGGAGTACTGAAAATAGACCTTTTCTTCTTTTCAGTAGTTTTTTCTCTGTTTCACAGCCCACGAGTGAAAATAAGACATTTAATGTTGTTTTGCTGTCTGACTTTCCTGCACCCACTCCTCACTTTTTTCACACTCTGTGGTATGTCAGTCGTACATGTATACAAATGTGCACCCACACACCCTTCCTCTCTGAAACACACACACAGAAGGGAAAATCAGGCAAACCGCCCTGATGATTTCTTATTAAAGTGAATTTACTGAAATGGCAGTCCCTGTTTTTCTATGTCAGTCATTGCACATTATGCCAGTGGTAATAAACACATTTATTTTCTGTCTGGTTCTAGGTCCAATTACTTTTGCATTTTACTGTCCAGGCAGGTCTACATCATGTTCTGATGTGTGTCAAAAGTTAATGTGAGATGTCAGTTAGGACTTGCAGGAGTTTGGCAGGTATCTCAGGCTGAAGGCTACTAGTACCTTCCATACTGTCTGTTCCTGACAGGATTTGTCCAAAGATGCAGACTTATTTGACTTATTTACCCCTTGGACTTCCTAGATTAACACCGTGGGACAGATTACATCATTTGGACAAAACATTTCAGCTAGAAGCAGACAGGTATTTTAATATATGAAAAGCAGAAGGAAGTCTAATACTGTTATATATAATGTATGAAGCAAGTCTTTCACATTCGTCTGATGGCAAGCAGCAACTATCAACAGGCCTTAAGATTAGATCTTAATAATGTTTAAAAACAGGACTGGAAACAGTCTGCGTACACCTTCTTTCTGTGTAATACCTCCCAGTCTGTCGGCCTCTGTCTGTCTAAATGTCCATCAATAAGTCAACATACCGTCTATGTGTTTGACGCTCTCTCTGCTGATATATTTATAGAGATTTCCTGAGGCTCTCTCTCTGCATGCTACATGTTTCCTGATGATGCTGAGTGCTGTCAGGTGCTGCCTTAGTGTAACTGGTTGACATGTGGCTGTGCCTAATATTAAATCTGACTAATCTGTTGTGACTGTGAACTGTCTCTTGACATTTGTCAGTATTTACTCTTCTAGGTGAACAAAGACCTCTCTTCCTGAATGCAGCTCAGTGTTGACAAGGTCAGAGAAAGTTCATATTCTGTTTGTTGGGAGCCTGACCAGTGCCTAGCCAGGCATGCGCACACTGTGGCAGGTTGTTTGTTAATGCCATGCTGATATAGACATTCCCCTGTGGAAGTCAAAGGGCAAATTCTCAGATGCGCTCAGGTGAAGTTGTATATTTGTTTTCCCTTGTGTTACCAATTTCCTCCTCTTAAATCCCCTGCTGTCGTTTTCAGCTTATGTAGTGAGCAAGGAGCTGCCTACCAAGATATGAGTCAGGAACACTTCTGACTCCAAAAAATTATGTTTCTGTGCAATGCAATCAAAATATATTTCTGTAAGAAATGTAATGTTTTCTGTTAACATGATGATTAATTGTCAGTTATCACCATAATGTCCAATATTGCAGTACAACAC
>OMLM01002089.1:26562-39961 GCA_900302695.1 Helostoma temminkii | reverse complement strand
AAACTTGGGACTGAAAGTTAATGAAATGCTCTGTAGAGCTGAGAATATCATAATTTATTTGGTTTAGTTAAATCAGTAATTATACCTTTATATAAAAATATAACATTTGTTAGCTGTAGCTAACTCTATGAGTGCTCTCTGTAACTGAAATGACAAGTTAACTACCTACATAATACTATAATTCAGTTTTTGCCAGAATAATTTATGGGCCTAATTAAAAGGAATTTGGGGGAACTTTGTACTTATGAGTCCTTCAGAATGATTAATTAGTGAGCACAAAATAAATAAATGTTACACTTGATAATACAAAGCAAGTGGTTAATTTTTTTAGGATTCATCATTTGTCACTAATACACATGAGAACGGTTGGGCAGCAGCACGTGGCCCTAAATCCGATCACATTTTCATGGTCATGCAGCTCATGCTCACAATAAAAGCAAAAAATATGACACTGCCAAACATTATATGACACTATAAGTCAGTGTTGGTGGTAAAATATGTGATATGCTGGAAAGTGGTCTTGTTAACAACACCAGCAGTAATAAAATCTTGTATCCTCAGCTTCTTCTCTGGAAATCTACCAAGTTTCTGACTGTCCACTTGTTGGCAGAGGTCACTTGCGAGCCCTCCCTGACTGCACCAGGTTCACTGCAAAGTCTCATTATCCTTTTTATCTCGACATTCATCTGACAAGAGAGCAGGGAGGGAGCATCCAGGCCATCTTTAAAGATTAATAAAAGGCAGCGAAAAAGAGAAAATAAAACCCCAAAAAGAAGTGGGCCCTATGCTAGCAATTCTGTTTAATGTCTGCGTGTGATAGGGTTGACAGAATTATTAATCAGGAACTAAAGAAAAATTCAGACCTTTGCTCTTAGCTGCCTCACTTAGAGTCTTTAGTTACCACCATTACATAGCAACTGAAGGTCGGGAGGTCTGCCACTAATTGGTTCTACAGGGTTTTGAATAACAATGAGCAGAGCCCAATTATAAAATCACTGAAACACCACAGAGGAGTAAGTGAGAGAGAGTGAGAAACAGAGGGAACGAGAGAAAGGGAGCGAGAGTGATGAGGGACCTGCTGGACCAGTGATGGGAAAGAGGGACTGCGGAGAAGAAAGACAGACGTGAAGCTGTTTCATCACTTTTGCTTACCGTTCCTCAGCAGTGAGCTATTAATAAAATTTATAAATCATCTGTGGCATAAATTTTAATAGAGGGCTGTGGAAAAACAGTCAAGGTCTCTGAAGATAGCTCCACCTCATTTTAAATTCCATTTGCATAAAAGATTCACGTAACACAGGCAGATTTGAAGGCAATCCTTTCTTTTTATCGTATGTTCATTTATTAGTAATAGAACCCTTTTTACATGGCGGGATCAGACACGAGCACTTCAGAATATAAATCAGTGCCTTTTCAGAACAAGCGTCTCCTCCTCTTTGCCGTTTTCACTTCATGTGTGGCGTGCATGTGTTTTTGCATAAACAACAAATTATCTGTGCAGAGGCATCAAGAACATTGATAGGCGTGTGCTTGTGTGTGTGTTTGTACAGATGTTCTAATTCATCCTTGCTGTGTTGTGGTTTTTCGGTTGACAGGACACCAGCAGACAGGTTCAGCAGCCACCTGGTGGCTCTCTTCCTCTGAGAAACAAAGGAACACCAGTCCTCAAATTAGCACATTGTCAGGTGGGTGGAGAAGCGGTGTCAAGTGAAACAACATCCCCTCCCTTTGATTGGCTTTCAGACTGGCTATGAACTCACATGCTCCCACTTTATAAGGCAGAAAGCTCTCAATCTACAGCTTTGTTTTATGCTGATGGTTTAAGTTTATGTGTTGTCATGTCAGTGGCTGTGTTAAACAGAAGGATCTAAAAGCAGGGTGTAACCATTTTCATTCATTGTTAGATCAATAATCATTAATAAGTTATGGAATATTATTATTATTATTATATAGTTCTCCTACATTAGATACCCTCTATTGGCTTCCTGTAAAATCTAGAATAGAATTTAAAATCCTTCTCCTCACATATAAAAGACTTAATCATCAAGCTCCATCTTATCTGAAAGACCTCATAGTGGCATATAATCCCAGCAAACCATTTCCCTCGCACTATGCAGGTCTACTTGTGGTTCACAGAGTTTCCAAATGTAGAATGAGAGGCAGAGCCTTTAGCTATCAAGCTCCTCTTCTGTGGAACCAGCTCCCAGTTCAGGCTCAGGAAGCAGACACACTCTCTACTTTTAAGACCAGGTTTAAAACTTTCCTTTTTTTGTTATAGTCAGAGCTGGTTCAGGTGACTCTGACTGCTGGAGGAGAGTCGCTTGACAAACTGAGCTCCTCTCCTCTTATATCCATCAACTCATACACCAAGTCATAGCATGTGATTAACTTTGTGACTCTCTCTCTCGAAGCACATGAGTAGAGTGTGAGGAATGCGATTAAAGAATGGTAAAACAAATATTGGAAATTGTTCCTCACTGTGAGAACAGAAGCTCTTGCATGTTAATGTGTCAAATGACAACAAAGATGAACAAAAAGTAATGAAACAGAGCTGTACATTTTTGTCATGGGTCTCAAATGGCCTCTAAATTGTCAGTATATGATATGGGAAGGAAGACATGCTGCTACTGAAGACCGATGATTGGTTTTAATATGCCTGACTTCAGACTTTTTAAACAACTATCCAAACAGAAAATATTACCGTTATCAAGCAAATGTAACCATCTCAATCAAAATGTCACCCTAAACACGACCAGAGCCCAGAGCCTGTTTGTGCTCAGTTAAGATTTGATATTTTGCCTTTGGCTTTGGAAACTGTCTGGTAATTCTGTCGTTCACCAGTTAGTCTAACTGCTAGAAACACTTACTGCCACCAGTAAAAGGTATTAATACCCAAAGCATGGGGCGAAGTTGCTCATAGAGTTCAATCACTTTTGTGTTGATTGTGTTGGAAGCGTATTTAATTAAAACACTGCTTGTTCCAAACGTACACACTCACAGTATTGGTCTCTGCTGTTTCACCCTCTTCGCCTGGTAGCTGTAATTAGCTAAACTAGTCAGGGGGACTTTTACAACTGTATGCCGCAGTGTTTGTTGACATGACTGAAAGCCAAACTGTATGTTACGTCTTTCTTGTCCGGTAATGAGGTTTTTGTCTTATAATTCGTGCAGCCTTTAACTCGATCTTGTTAAACAGTAGCAGGCCCCTCCTCATGGAGTAACCAGATACTACAGCAAACTGCAGTATGTTGTCTGAGAACTACGAATGACATACGCATCATTTACTGCTGTTCTGATGCTCAGATGAACAATGTAACGAGAAATTCAATTAAACTTGTCTAATGTAATTAGCCCAAATAGACAAATGAAATTAAACGGGAAATGAAATGACAAATGAAATTAAATGGGAACTTTCTGTTGAAGTTAATGTTTTCTTTGATTGATCACTCTGTCCAGGATCTTAATCGGCCCTTATTCAACCAGGAGTAAAGACAACAGCCAGCTAGCTCACCTCAGACGCCTTAACCATTGTGGTACCTGATGTATCAACCCAGATCATCAAACAAAAGATCCATGGAAACACTCAGGTGTTTACATTGTTTGATCTGTGCTGGATCTCTAAGCAATAAGTGAGGTTTACATCCCTACACATATACAACACATGTCACAATATTTAGCTTTGGTCATTATTAAAAGTAAAGTCTGTTTGGTAGCACAGTACTTAACCAGTGAATTGTGTAAATTTTAATATTCTCTGGTTTTTAGAGGTTGTCAAATTTTAGAATTAGTATTTTTTTTGTGTTTCTTGCCATTGTGAATCAAGCTTCCATTAGTTTTTTCTTCTAATTAAGCAATTATTGTTTGTCATTTTGACTGTTTGCTGTTTGCTTTCGTGCTGCTGTCTGTTTGTGGAGGAATGCGTTGTGCTGAATAATACATGGCACATCACCGCAACAGACAGCGTTTCCATTTAAATTATGAATGCATCAGGGTGAGAGGCTAACTCATTGTGACGAGCTTGAGGTGAAAAGAGAGAAAATGACAGAAAAAATGTCTGATCCAGAGCATCTACTGCTTCACTGTTATTGGATAAGATAGATGAGCAGAAGAGTGGACATCTTAGATACTTTTATGTGTCTTGTTAAAGCCCTGTGAAACCTGAAGGGCGGTGATGCTGCCTGTGGAACGTGCTGCTGTCAGCACGCATCATTTAGCACATAACTGTTTCTGATCTGCAGCTGAATTGGACTTTTTTTCTTCTGAATTTGTGCTGGAAGTGTGTACATTACTTGTACATCCATGGAGGTGGAATATTTGAAGAGCAAGTCCTATTCTATGTCCAGAGAACCAAAACAAGTTGTTGTTCAGTGGTTCTCTTTTTAGTCTCATCTTCAGCAGGCAAAATGCATGTTCAGTTAGGTTAAGTTGACTTGGCCAGTTTAAAACCTTTTCCCCAAGTCCAACTCCCATGTTTAGTTGTGTTTTGGATCACTGTCATGTTGCATGAAGTTGCAATTAGTTTTGATGCAGTTCTCTGTAAATTAGCAGACAATGTGTTTCTCTGGACTCATTCTTCCACTTCCACTCAGTTATATCATGAATAATTATTGATTAGTGAGCCTGTTTCAGGAGCAACTGTGCAAGCCCAAGCCATCCACCATACTTCTAAGCTTGTATGGTTGGGATCATAGACAGATCCCTCCTTTTGTTACACTATGGACTTCCCATCACTTTGTTTGAGGTATCTGTCACATCAGTCCATCCAACCTTGTTCCAGGTTCATGTCTCTACTTTTTTGCAAATTCCATTGTGGCGTTCAGATTCTTACTGCTGATGAGGGGTTTGCATCTTGTGATATGGCCTCTATGTTTCTGCTTATAAGGTCTTTGAATGGTGGATTGTAATACTTTTACCCCTGCTGGGTAACCCCCTGGGTTTAATGTCCTTTTTATAGACAAACACAATCTTCACAGGTAAAACTCAAGGCTAAATCCAACAGCAGGTTGTGATTCATTTAGAGGTTGTGATTGTTCAAACTGGACCATTTGATACAGAAATGTACAGTCGGATAAAACAGTCTAGACATACCTGGATAACAAAAAAGTCTATTAATTAATTAGTCATATACTTCTTAAACGTAAAACCTGAAGATTAACAGCAGGTAAACTGCAGGTAAATACAACCAAATAAAGGCTGACATTTTATCTCATATTCATAATTTTATCTTAACCCTAAATGTCTTTAGTGTACAAGAAACACAAATGCATTCCCCTACATTTGGAGAGAGATGTCTCAAAAAATAATCAAAACCAGTGCAGATGTAATCAAAAAATAATAAAAAAATAACTATGCTAGTGGTGTTGGTCAGTCCAACAGATTGTTTCATGTCACAGTCAGTGTGTTGAGAAGATGACTTTTCCTCTACAGCACCATCATAGGATTCATATTTTTAGTTGGATATGTCATAGTATAAATTGCTCAGTTTGTTGTTCAGTTATATATATATATATATATATACATATATATGTATAAATAAAACTGTTAACCTCTGTTAATCACAGGTGCATCCACTTATTTGCATGATGACTTAAAGTTCCCCGTGGCAGCTTGTCATGAAGTTTCCATTGAACTTGTATGCTTTGATTAAGTCTAAGGTTAAAAGGCTAGGTTTGATCTGTGGAAAATGGTTGTGCTTTGTGCTAAACTTAGTGTGAGTAAGACACTGGGGCGTGCTCACAGGGTGAACTGAGGCAAAACGGAGCATACAACAGTCTGTCACCTTGAAGAGAGGCAGAATGTGTGGTTCAAGTCTGTGGGGAACAGATCTGTCATGAGAGAAGTCTGGGCATCTATCCCCAGAGAGCAGAGGGGGAGAAAGGTGGGGCTGCATGGTGAGAGACAGGTGAGAATGGCAGTGAGGAAGAGGAGTAGTGAAAGGCAGTGCTGATAAAGGAATAATGAGAAGGGGTGTGCATGTGCCTGCAACGAGAGAGAGAGAGAGAGCTGTTTCTGACAAGTTATTAGCACATTAAAGTAAAAAAAGGGGAAAACAAAACAGAAACAAATGAAATTTGCTGCAGCGTTTAAGGCTCCTTTTTGGCCCGTTTTCTGTAGCATTAAATCTAAGCTACAGTATGCAAATCAGGCCTGATATTTGCCTAGCTTGAAAAAGCAACTCTATTATTATTAACAGCAAAAGAAGTCTGACTGGGGGCTATTTTACCTCTCCCAGTGGGAACTCTACAAATTAACAAAAAGAAAATTGAATGCAGCATTCGCCACCTCTATTATTTCTGTATTTTCCCTCCTCTTCCCCACATGAGAATGCCACATCCTCTAAATTAATTAGCTCTGAATATGTCTTAATGATATTTATACTCTTTAGTGTAATTGTCTAATTGCGCTCTTCTAAAGTAACGTATACAGTGAGTTTAGAAGACAAGTTGTTTGCAGGGTAAAATATGGGGAGAATTTTTCAGCGTATTTAAAAAAATTTTTTTTTTTTGGATGTTCAGCACATCATTAGGCCCACTCCCATAGTGATTGTGCCTAACCAGCCTCCTCACTCCTTCTTACTGCTGTCCCTCTGGGTAAAGCTTCTGCACCACTCTGTTGGTCAATTAGTCAGTGTGTAATGTAACTCTAAGGCTGAGAAACGACTACAGGGAAATGTTTCCTTATCTGTGTGGTGAAAAGGCAGCAAATAACAAACAAATGAGCTTAATGAATGCTTGACTTCAAGGTCATACAGTAAATCTGGCCTCTTGAAATATATAAAATTTCTCAGTATCACGTATCATACCTTATTTGACTTCAAAGTATGATGCACATATGCAAAAAATGAATCCTGCCACAGTAGTAAATGAACAATGAAGTATCAACAAAGCAGTTACTTCCTGTGTAAACAAAGATACTGCTAAGATTCTTCATCTTGGTTTCTTCAGTTTGTTAAATGGTTATCATGACCTGCAACCATGTACATGACCTGCACCATCTACAAGATGAAAATAACCCTCAATATTTATTTGTCTCTCTGATTCATTGAACTTCATTGAATGTGTTTCTATCCTAAAAGAGGTAAATAAAGGGACCTTGTTGGTAAATGCAGATTCGGATCTCCACAAACAGTTTGTGTGTACAGTAGGTTCTCTGTGTTATTCTTGGAAACATACAGTATCGGTCTAAAATGGCAATATTCCCTTGTTAGCTGGCGTGTACACAGTGACCAACTTCAAATGATGCTGGGCTGTGTGATATTCCATCTCTCCACCATGTGGCTTCGGTGAACAGCTAAAGACACTTGTGTGATCTGATTCTGGATATTATGAAGGGCTACTCTTCTGTGGTTTTGTTGAAGCAGACACATGCGAGTCAAGAAAAGTTTGGTCTTGGTTCAAAGATGGCAGCTCTTTCAAAAGCATGCCCTGCATTCACTCTCAGCTAAAGGAAATCCTGCCTTCTCCTGCAGTGCTCACCTGTCCTTTTTATCTCTGCACCATAGATTAATATTGCAAAGCCTATATCTCATACCCTCACCCTTACTCCTCTTTCTTGTTATCTCTGCATCCCATCACTCCCCAAACACATTCACTTCTTCACCCCCCTCTGCTGCCACCGCCCCTGTTGTTGTGGATATTGCTTTTCTTCTCGCCATCACTCTTGTTTTCTTCACTGCTCCATCTCAATCAAGAATGCAGCAAGTTTTATGAATTCATCAAAATGATCATGGACAGTCCAGGGAGGCATGCAGGGAGGCAACAAGGCGAGACGATGGCTGTTGGAACAGATGGAGGAAAGGGAAAAGAAGAAAAAAGTGAGGGGGGTGTTGTTGTACTGCTGAATTTTAATGAGTACCAGGGGGAATTTCTTCTGCACTTTTTTTTCTACCTCCTGTTCCATTTTTTTCCTGGGATGCACACATCAACTACATGGCTCTAAATCACTATCACACAAATGAGCTTAGCATAGTCTGGCTTTGGCCCGGACAGCAGTAGCATTTCAGTGAATGGAGTGACTGGCTACTCACCAGGAAAACAGCTACCAGAAGTTCTAATTGAACTGCCAATTTGTCATGTTTATCTTTACTGCCTTCAACCAGCCACCAAACCACACATGTGGCACCGCCACATCCCCTTCCCGGAAACCAGTGCAGATGTAAACAGTGTTTCTTTCCATGACAGATCTGCTGCTCATTAGTGAATTATTCATTCTTTTCATTTGAGTCTTCCAGATAGCATCACAAGCATCCACACTTTTTGTTTCTGTTCTTTATGTTACTCTTATTTCTGTATTTCTTTCTCATCTATTCTCTCCCCTACCCGCCACGGAGCTTGTATGGCCTTTGGCTTCTCTACACTATCTGAGCTTTGTCTTTTTCTCCCTCTTTCTCTCTCTCTCTCTGTCTCTTTCTCTCTTGGGAAGTCTTTATTACACTTTGCTCCAACAGCAAAGTACACAGATAAAAGATAATTGCCTGGCTTGACTCCTCCATTGATATGAAAATAGGATTTAAATTATTCACAGTGGTTTAAAGGTTAGTTGAAGGTTATTACTGGCAGATAGAAGTAGAAAGGCACAGGGTAAGATGGGGAAAAAAACATTTTGTGTTGCAAGCTGTGGCCGGAAGGTGAGGTGCCTTTTCTGAAAGGCAAATTTGCAGTGCAGGCAGCAGAGACATCTTGTGAACAAACCACAAAAGACTCTCAGGGGGATTTGAACATGGTGGTGGAAGTCAGTTATTAGGCAGCAAATTAAGGGTGGCTTCTCCACAGAAAACATTGTCAGTTGTAAATAAGGCTGCATCTGATCTTTGTCTACGCTCTAATCCTTTTCCTTTGTCTCTTGTCTAGTGTTTCCTCCTTCGTGCAGAGCTGCCAGTGCATGTTAGGTAATAATCATCGGTTCTCTTCAGAGGATAAAAAAAGTGTTGGGTTTAAATTAGGGTCAATTCTGTTGGGACACTAGCTTGTTTTGAACAGTGGACATGATGGACTCAGGAGTGGGTGAGGGAGAATTACCTGTTCTGTTGTTGCCAGTGTCCCTGAGGATATGATCACTGATCACAGCAAGGATTTGTGGAATAAATGGGAGAGGGGTTAGGTTATGAGGAGTCCTTTTGCTGTTCCTGTCTTATTACCTCAGTACCAGTTTGTGTGTCTGCAGGGCTTTGTTATGCCTGCAGACAGGATTCAGATGTTTCTTACACAGGAAGGTTGCAGTAGGTGTTCTGGAAACAAAACAGTCCTGCCATCATCCACAGTTTTGGCTGGCATCTACTTCCACAACACATTAGCCTGTCTCCATATTTGTTTATTTATTTCTATTATATAAAAAAAATTTTTTTTAGGAAAAGTTGTGGCCAGTAATCAATGTATTGCATAACTGCTATACTTAAAAAAATATATTTCTTTACAATATAAATATTATAAGTGTACTATTTTTGGATAAGAACAATTAAAAATATCTTCATTACTTTACAAAGTGAATGTAGGAACAGTTGTGGGGCAACATTATCATATTACTATTTTAGCTCTGTTTTTGGTCTCCACCATCTTTTGAGGGAAATATTTCCTATGATGCAAAATGCCATGATTTTTCTTAACTTTGTTGCTTGTTGCTACATTCTTTTTAATTTCGCAGTAGGTTTTAGACCTAAAAGATCTTTGGGAGCAAGGCTAAGCAAAACAGTGGGAGTTAACGAAACACAGCCAAGATGTGACCTATGAAACCAAAACAATGAACTGAAAGACACTAAAATACTTTGTAGAGCTGAAGGGAACTGTGCAGTTAAATTATCTGCAGATTTGTCATTTAGAACTTTCAGTACTGAGTGTATGTAGTGTGTGTCTGTGTACTGAAAGTACAGACACACACCACTTTGCAAATGTCCACCATACACTAGGACCTCGATAACTAACAATTACATAAAATAAATAATAAATAATATTTTATTTTTTTGTTAAAATAGTTGTAATAGTTGTAATACTGCTTTTATAAGCATATGCAACTGTGAGAAATTAATACAGCATGAAGAAAACATCTGTTGTGAACCAATGTTCAATTCAGATCCTTATTGTCCTTTAAAAGGACAGTGAAGACGGTACAAATAAAACAAAACATAAGCCAAATTAAAACACAATCAGACATGGAAAGTGTTGCCACACATGGAAAACTTAATAATAAGAATAGTAGCAACAATAAAAATAGGAATAAAATAGATGAAGTGCTCAGCTGTGCAGCGAGCTAAAATGCAGTTTTTGGTGAGTAAAGAGTACTTATTGCACCTGGGACAAATAAAACCTTGCACCTAATTTTCAGAAACATGTATCTGTGACCAGAGGGAACACCGTCAACTTCCTTTTAGGCATTATGCTCTGTTTTTGTTGTAGTCATTCTCTGCACAGGTGGTCCACTAAAATCATCTGCTCACAAGGCTACTGCTCATCAGATGTTGTGCTTTGAGTGTTTAATTAATTTATGAGCCAAACAAGATAATAGTTTGAATGTGCAAATAATATTTAAACACATAGTATTGAAGGATATGCACCCTTAAAGGTAACTGTGTCACATTTTTGTATCAGCAATCCTTTCTTGTCCTTGACAGATGCCGATCCTCCATGACTGTGTCATAAAGAAGAAATACCAATATCCTCTTTGTAAACCTGGAGCTTCGTCTCTTTATTCATCATATATTACATGTTCTGTTTTTTTCCATTTACCAAAAAAGAAAAAAGAAACTCAGACCACTATTTGAGCTCCTTCACTGCCGCTCACAGCCGCTCCCACCCAGGGAGCCTATTGATTACCTGCAGCCAATCACTTGACAACTGAATATCCTTAGAGAGCAGCCAAGCACCATTTTCCCTCTTATTCTTTAATTAGCGATACAACCCATGGGCACTAATCTATGCGTCCCTTCTCTGATATTCCTTAGATGTGCACCGCTTTGATTTCTCTGACTCCCAAAGAGTATTGGGATTGGTTCGCTGCAGGAATACTAATATGTTCCTGGAAAGGGAGAAGCTGTCAGCCTGTTGGCAGACAAGAGGAGATCAAGCAAGACTTTCTTCTCTCCATATTCACACCTGTACACATCATCCCTTTCAAATAAATTCAGATTTATTGCTGTCCCTGAAAAATGCTGAATGTAATACCCAAATTTGGCAGGTGAAGAAGCTTCAGAGAGGCAGTCATACAAAAGCAAGTCCAAATTTGTGACCTTGAAAGTCTTCCTGGAATATCTTTAGATGATGAGGGGGAAGAATGCCTCAGAAGCTACGTGAGTCTGAACAATGTGGCTCATTTGTTTTTATGCATTACAATCTGTGGTTTGCAGCAATGTATGCCAACAAAAATAAATTACTGACAGCTGATCATTTCAGTGTCTTTGTGTAGCTGAAATGCACACCTTGGTAGAACCTCTTTTCTGTCGGCACTCACAGTTGTTACTTCTGTCTGAGTCATCAGAGGCTCCGTGCCTTGCTTAATGATACTTAGGCAATTGTTCAGTGAGGGAAGGGTCTTTGTCATTTACTTCTGTCACACAGATTTCTTCAGCTGTGATTTTGTAGCAGCAGTCCCTTGCCACAATCTTGCTGCCTCATTGAGAAACCTGTGTAATCAACTGTAGTGGAGCTCCTGAATGAATCAATCAGTGCTGTACCACTAAAGCCATGGATAGGCTGCCTGGGCATCCCTTTGATGAGGCCAGATTTGCGTATCAGTCATAAGCCAGTGCCACTACCTAGCACACTTCAAACAAGCTTAGTGCTAAGCCAATTAGCATGACTTTGCATGGTGTTGATCTGTCTGTGACATGGAGCACACTGGACTTAATTGCGTATTGCTGCACTGGCTAATGCTAATTTAGTAGCCTCCAGTAAAGCTGAGCCCTGTGGTAAACAAAGCAACAAGGCTAATATGTTGTTAGTGCCGTCTCCATGCACCAGCAGAGCTACTACTAATCTGCTTAGAGTGTGCAGCACATAGTCACACACCTTCAGGCTGTAGACTGGCTTTTTTCTTATAGAATTAGTGGTACATCTGTCACAGTTACTGTACAGTACCTGCTTAAATATGAATTACTCAGTGATGATTGATCCCTTAAGAGGATGCAATGATGAAAAATGGGAATGAGTCAGATGACATTCAAGAATGTCATCTTACTCATCAAGGCTGAATTTAGTCATTGTGAAGCTGGTGTTATTTAACACCTGTGGGAAATGCTGGCTGTCACCACCAGCTGTAAGGAAATCCTTATTTTTTAAAGTGGTGCAAATAGTTTTGGCTTACTCTTCATTTTGTAAGACAAGTTTCTACAGATGTTGGGAGACAGAGTTTGCAAATCTATTAAAAGATACAGTTACATTAGTTTGCACTCTCATCTTTATCATAACAAGACTCCTGATATATATTTGACTCAGTCATATCTAATTTTTGACCTCGCCTTGAAACTTTAAATGTACCTCACTACGCAACTTGTGTTTATTTAATGTCCTTTATACATAAAATGACCATATAAGACCTTTGTATTCAGTCTTCTATGAGCTCCAATTCTGTTTCATTTGTGAGAAAGTTCCATTCACAACTGGCTCAGAAGAAAATAATGGAGAATTTCACACAGCAAAGCTTCAAGTCTGATGAAGAAATCAGCAATCTAAAGTAGAACTCATTTAACAGCGTCTACTACTCGCAGTACAAGAAGACCCAGAATTATTTCACAATGTTAATAGTACATCTCTCAGTGACACATCATTGGTGCACAGTGCAGTACTGTGACAGAGATAATGAAAGAATGGTTTAGACTGCATAAAGTTAGATGCTAAAAACATATTTCTGTAGGAAAGTGGTCTAAGACTAATATGTTAGGTGATCAAGGGGATGGTGGTCACTGAGGTATTATATATATGTAAAAATCTTACAATCTGATGTTATAATGTTGGGTGGTATAACAGAGTTTGATACTGGACAGACACCTGAGTAAAGACCTGGAGTCAGTGACAAGATGGCAGGAATTTTCCCACTTTACTTACTACATGTGGAAGTCGCTGTGCTGAAATATGCAAATAAAATCTATAAAGTCTAAACTGATCTAAACATTAAATTAGTTAATGGTACATCCTATAAACACGTACAAAACAAACTGTGAACATTGAGCAGTGCAGTCACTAAAAGCTGATTTTGGTTTATGGTAACAAATGATGTTGTCAGTAAGTGCAGCATGTATATGTTAACTCTTAATGATTCAGCGATGAACTTATAAAGCATGTTAATGGATGTTAATGAACTTCCTCATATACTCAGACAGATCAGGATTAAGTAAGGGCAAGAAAGTGTGTGTGTGTGTGTGTGTGTGTGTGTGTGTGTGGGAGAGAGTGCTGAGCGGACATTAATTACAAAA
>OMLM01002089.1:12247-22989 GCA_900302695.1 Helostoma temminkii | reverse complement strand
CCCATTGTTCATACAATGTTTAAGGTGCAACCCATGATTTGCTTTGAGTCTTGCCAGGAACCATTGCAACATGTGGTATCCTATATCTCTCTCTATCCTGTTTAGCCTGTTGGCTACAAATTAAGGTTATTTATCCATGTACCAGTGCAATGCACATGTAAAACACATTTACGCACTTTAGACAGTGCTCACTGAAAGACTCAGAATGGTGCTCATCAGTTTTCTTATTTGTTTTTGAGAGCCTCAGCTAACAGTCTTCTTATGCACTCATGCTGCACAGAAAGATGACTGACACGAGGGTGGGGTGGTGAGAGTATTACAGTCATGACCATGTGGCGTGCATCCATGTAAAAGGCTGTGGCTGCCCACCCAGCTGCCTGTCAACATCTCTGAGGGGACAACTGTCAGATTATGAACCTGAAGTTAATGTCAATAGATCACAATCTGCCTCCTGGCCTCAATTATACTGCCTCTTATCCTTCAAACTCCCCCCGGTGTGGAGAGGAGCATTAGCTATGAGCCTCATCATGTATTCAGAGCTGTAATGGCTTCTCCGCGCCTGCACTGCATAGATTAGCACCAAGAGCCGAAGGGAAGCTACATGTTGGCACAAGCTTTATGAACATTGCCATGATGGATGTTGGGCCCGAGTGTCATTAGTGCTGTTGTGCTGTGAATTCAGCAGTAGATTGCCAGAAAATCCTCTCAGCATGGCTTGATATCCTGTTAGTGCAGCAATGGACATGTGCACATGTGCAGTGAAGACTAATTTGCTGATGGAAAATAAGGTATATTTGTGTGGGTTAAGAAATTGTTCTGGCTCTTTTTGTCCTGTTCTCCAATAACAATATTGAGTGTAATATATGCTAGTGTTGTGACCGTGCGTTCATTCATTTGAGGACTTTTTTTCTCACTCGTTCACACATGGCCCGTCCCTCTGGGCCCACCCCTGCTAGCCGAGGTTTATTATCTGTTTGACAGAAGGGCTGGTGGAAGGCATTTGAACACCCCATAAATTGTCATGCAGGCTGCAGCGTGATGCCTACCAGTTTCGATACCCCAGCAGCCTTGCATATAACCTCAGTGCCAGCCCATCACACTGCCATGTGCTGATCCAAGTTAAAACAGTGCAGTGCAATTAACAGCATAGATCATTTACATAGTGGTAGAGCTCATTTTCATAATGTTTCCTGTATTATCTGAGGAAGAAATTAACCCAGGAATATATTTACATACCAGCCACCAATGGTAACAGCTTGCTAATTGCCTGTTAGATGATTAATAAGCTTACAGCAGATGCTAATGAATCGAGAACTCATTGTTTCAAAGGTGCTCATGTGGCAGGGCTTCTGTTTTTTGCAGCTTAATTACAGCCATAATTATGTACTTGTTGCATCTGCTTTGAAGCAAATGCAATCAAATACTGGAAATGATATATATCTGAGTGAGTTCATGGGTAATTGTGGTGGAGTGTTGTCACTTGTCGAAGTAATAAACCAGAGACACATTCCTGATATCACTTTAATTGAGGACGATTTCTGAAGACCTGGAATACTAATGCAGAGTGACACAGTATTGTTTACTCTGTACTAGAGAGCAAGAACTCAGCTTCACTTCTAAATAAGGTGTCACCAACAAATTGTGACTTGAAATACTTGAAATTCTTAGTGTTTAGTATTAATTAGTAAATGTTAGCGTGTTAACATGCTACACTAAGACGGGTAATTTCATATTCATTATGACATCATTATATTATTGTCCTTGTGAGCATGTTAGCATGCTAATGTTAGCATTTACCCACAATTTACTGAAATCACCCATGTTCATTTTAAAAGCCTAAATCATGGCCAGGGCCTCTGTTACACACATGTGCCGTCTAACATGCTGTCCGTATAGTGTTTGTGTGTATTTTAATCATCATCATCATGACTGATTGACTTTACATCAATAACAAAACGTTAAAAATGTAAATGCTTTAAAGTAGTTGTGCGTCTAGCAGCAGTAACTCTCCAGACAAGAGACAAATAGAGCCGCAGTGGATCCAGCATCACAGCTCCCACTGGGCCCAGCACAAACACCAGTCAAGTTTCACAACATAAGCAGTAAAAGACAACAGAGAGCTAGTCTGAGTTACAGGTTCTGCTGTCTATGCTTTTTCACCCTACATCCTGTGACCTCTCTCACAGCACTGGCAGCCCTCCGCCATCTTACACCATCAAATTCACATTGTTAGCAGCTCTTGGCTGGTGGAACAGTGTCTTTCAAATGACAAGGCAGGATTACATTCAATGGCAAGAAATCATTTTCGTTACGAGAGGCAAAATGTGTTTAGCCATTGAGCCTCATCAGCATAACAGAGTAGCTGCCGTTTAAACACACAATCTGAATCAGATTCAACCAGAAACAAAACAGGTCATCTACCTTAATCATATCATGAATGATAACATGATTGATGAACATTAATATCATGGTGGTAAGGGGTCAGCATGAGGGAAATTTGATGCTGATCAATATGTCAGAACCACCACATCACGTTACTGCATAATGGACCTGTGTAGTCAGAGTGGCCCTTTCTGACCTCTGTTGACCGCGACATTGAAACCACCAGACCGTGTTAATGTTATGTTAATGCTGATCAGTGTATTTACTGTATGCCTGCAGATAAATGTGCAAACATGACAAACCTATGTGTGAATTGACTCTCTCTCCAGCACTGTCTATTTTGGTGCAGTATTATCATACCCTTTCTAACAGGCAGATAAGCTTTGCTTTTTCGAGTAAAGGCAGACTCGCCAGTTCTGATGCAGAACCGAATAAATCCCCTCTCAAATCTGCTGTTTTGCATCAGTTATTATTTCAAATATCCCCTGTACTCTTTTAAAGTCTCAAACTTGAGAAGCACCCCCCTTCACACACACACAGGCATGCACACACATACACTCTTTTTGCTATTTTACAATGAAGCATGCTCAGTGCCCATGTTACACATTGAGAAAGAAAATATATCCCTAATCCCCTTCTTTTCTCCCAGGCTTTAGTTTACAGTTTAATAAATGGCTGTGATTTAATTGTACCATAGCACGCTGCTCTCAGTGCAGCAAGTGATTAGCATGACAATGTCTTCTAAAACCCTGTGCTGCTGTCTATTTAATTGTCCCTATGATGCCACAGCTATGCTCTATTTATTTTGCTGCTTAACTAAAACAAAAGGCAGGGTTCAACTTTAGTGGAGGCTCATGCAATATTGAGCAGGATGGAAGACTGCACCGCACTCTAGAGATGTGTCTTCCAAACACGCTGCACGAAACCAAGCAAGTGTGGACGGTATGCACGTGTGTGCTCAGTTGTGTTCGCTCAGTGTTTGTGCCAAGTCTGTGAATAACACAACTTTCGCTCTATGAATAATTTCCTCTGTTTATGCTTTCTTTGCCCCCCGAGTTGCTATTTTCCCTCCTGGCTTTCTTCCATTTCCAATGCAGATTTCTCTCCCACATTTCTCTCCTTTTTACCTTCACAATCACTCATAATCAAAACTGAAACATCTAAATATATTTCTTCAAAATGTTTTTCTATATACCATAACTTCATTCTTGAGCTGCTCATATAATCTTAAAGCAGAGACTTTTGTATGTGCTTATTATTTTGAGAAAAAAGAACATTAGATGGGCGACATTTGACCTCATGTAGCTGGTTAATAGCTGTGGATCAGTTACATCTGTACTTGTGCCAGTGAAAGATGTAAATCCTTGTACTGGAATCACAGATACAGCCCCACTGAACACTGAATGTTCAGTTTATATTTATATTTTAAGATTTTTTCTCTTGTTAAGGTAATATAGTTTTGTTTGTTCAGATTTTCACACCAACCCCACCAGAGAGAGACCTAGTAAAAGAAAAGTACGTGTTGTACTGTAACCTTTGAACATAACTCGATATTGTCACCCACATGCTGATGTTATTCATAAAATGGAGACCTATCACTTATCTGCTCTTCCCGTAAAAAAACAAACCCACTTATCAGTTATGATAACATTGTACTCACCAAAGTAATAGCTACAAATGGGTTCAATGGGGCAACAAACATGAGTGGTTATATGATTAGACAGGTTATAAAACAAGCCCACAGTTTAGCCTAATTAGCTAAACATCCACATTATCCCGAGGTAAAACAAAACTGAGTGTACGTGTAACGGTGAGTGTGCACTGATACAGAGAGTGTTGAACCAGGAAATTATTTTTTGTATACTAAAATTTTGACAAGTGAGTATGTGTAATGCAACAT
This sequence comes from Helostoma temminkii, assembly GCA_900302695.1. Taxonomy (NCBI): domain Eukaryota; kingdom Metazoa; phylum Chordata; class Actinopteri; order Anabantiformes; family Helostomatidae; genus Helostoma; species Helostoma temminkii. Next base: position 18,707 of record OMLM01002089.1, on the reverse strand, counting down.
ATTGTTGTTCAGTTCAGCTTTGGTTTCTTTATCAAATTTGTTTGCCCATTGGACCAATTTTTAACCAGTTGCCAATTACCATGATATCATCCTCCTCAATACTTTCGAAAGTACACTGTTTTAGTAGAAGCCAGTAGAATCAATGATCAGAAACTTGCCAAAAATACCAAATGAAAACTGGGTGTTTCTAATGACAGCATTTCAATTCGGACTCCCTCTCCTCCCCTGGGGAATTTCTGGCCAACTGTGACCATTGACCTTGAAACCTGAGGAGTGAGTGAGGGGGTTAAGAGGAGGTTTAGAAAAGCAGAATAGCACTTACTCACGGAAAACATCCATACATGTGTTTTAACTTACTGAACTCTGTGTTTGTCACTGTTCAGTACTTTCTGTGTTGCCGCCTAAACTCTCGCCATAGTCATATTGGATTTCATGTCTGTGCTGCCTTTAATGGTTTTTAATGCAGGTCGTTTCTATCAAATCAAACAAATCAAATCTGTGTCCGGAAAAAGAGAAACTCCTTAGACTGTCGCAAAACAATCACTGCATGTAATCTAACCAAAGATGTTGGTTTTTTTTTTTTATCACCACCCATAAGCCCTCTGTGGATGACGCATCTGAGGTCGGCAGGAAATTGATAATTGCCTCATGATGCTGGTAGTTTTAGAAGCAGCCCTGAATGGTTTTATTGTTACCAGAGGTGCTGTGAGTTGAGCCTACCATATGTCTGACAACAGCTACATGCATTGACACACGCTCCTTCACCTTTTGATTCTCGCAGAATATTGATCAAAGAAACCTGAAATAGCTGTGAAGATGGTGAATAACCTGGAACAATAGATTGCTTCATATTGCATGTCTGCGGAAAATCTTTACAGAAAAAAAACACCTTAAATTTTAAACTGCTATTGATCACTGTAAAGTGGTGATAAGTACTAGACTGATGCCCAGTATTGAGGTAGAATACCACCATGAGGCCTGAATATAGCAGTAATCACATAAGCCATTTGTCTGTTTTGGCTCGGACTTTTTATTAGGGTTGGGGAAAATCCTAGTGTGCTCACTTTAGACAAAAAGCTACCGTCCGTAGTCGTATTAATGTTTTAGTTGATGCATAGAGAAAATATCTGCTTCTGACAATCAAACAATACCAATAAAAGCCAAGTTCTTCTATTAATCTGTTTAATGTTTAATAATTTGTGTGATCTCCTCTGTAAAGATTAAACTATTTTCTAGCCTCTTGACTCTACACAGATACCTATTTCTGTCTTCAAGCCAGTGAATCTGCTCTTATCCACTTTAAGAGTTTTGAGAGAGGGCAGGCTGTGCATACATAATATTAATCCCCTATTTCTGTCATCAGGGGAGCGTGAACGTGCCTTTCATTGATCTTGTAAAATGATCTGAGTTTAAATCTTTTCCTCCCAGTGCAAAGTGCAGTTAGGAAAAGATCAGGGTTTGTTTATTCAACGACTCCTCGGAAAACAATATAAGACAAAACAAAGAAACATGAGAAATAATGAAAATAGACACACGGGCATACCGAGGTCACACTTACAGCACACACACACAAACTACAGGTCATACTGGGGTTACATTCTGCAGTACATTTGCTGCGAATGCTGGCAAGGGATCTTATGAAAGCTAATCTCAGCTCATTAATTTACAAAAGTTGGCCAGAGTGTGTGAAATCTCCTTCATAAAATATTAATATCAACAAATCTTCAAGGGATCTGTAAGAAAATATCATAGGAGGACCAATTAGGCAGAGCGCCTGAAGATTTTTACAGTTTGTTTCATTCATTGGAAGCCTGCACCAAAGTTTACATTTTCTTACATGTTTAACACTTAAAGAGGAAATTACATACTTACTAAATTTAACAACTATGCATATAATATTAACACGCACATATGCACACATACAGCTGATCCTTAGATATGACATGATGTCTCTGTGTGCTTTTTAATTGTGCTTTATTTATTGAACCAGATACTTTTTCCTCTGTGGAAATGTGCCACTATTTGAAAAATGTATGTCTACTTCACTGAGCGTATCTTAATGCAATTGAAGGGAGTTGTAGTTCTATCTTATTCTAGGATGTTTTAAAGGAAATAGTGCTTGATTACAGTAAGTATACAACATGGCTTGTGTCCAGCACTATGAATAGATTATGCTAGTGATATATTTGGTACTGTTAGATCTTATCTGGTATTTATTCTCCAGGAAGGCGATTGAAGTGCAGCTGTGTGTAAACATAGGGTTTAAAATAAGGTGACTGTTGTTCAGCTGTTTGTTTGTTCACATTACCATTCGTCCCTTTATTAATGATATTCCATTGTTGCCACTTCCCACATTTTGCTTAACATGGTTCAACAGAAAAGACACAAAATAGAATCAGCTGAAGGTTATTGCATTGTTTTGTTTATTATTGGCTGTTTTGTTTTACCCAGAGAATACAACTTGTGTACTCGTTAGTCTTCTTAGCCTTTATGTGTATCCAAACCTGAGGACCAACTGTGGTTTTCTGCTTCAGTCTTTGACGAGGTCAAGTAAACAGCAGGAAGGAAGACCACCAGAGGCAGCCCCAGATAGGCAGCTAAATTTGTTTTCCAGAGGCATCCCAAACAAACCTCCAAACCTTTATTTTTTCTAGAAAAAATTATATTTGGAAAAAACAGCACAAGTATAAACACAAGTCTGAATGTGTATTAATTGTTTTATGTAAGGCCACAGGATATTATTGTCTGATAAGATGGTTACTATGTCAGATTAGAAAGTTATAAACCCGTGAAGTCTTGCCGTTAACACCCAACCAGTCACAGCTGTCTGTCAGTGCCAGAGATCAGATTGACATAGATAACATTGTGTCTTTGTGTGTGTCTATACAAGCAGTCTGCATATTTTAGATGTTATAATGGTTGATTATCTAGCTTAATGCTAGATAAGATGCCAGGCTGTCAAGGACAATTCATCAAGACAGCAGTGTTGTTGTCCTAAGCTTTAATGAATCACTCAGCTTGTTCTAATAAACCTCTTCCCTGGAAATATTTTTACTTCACAACAGGAAAAATACATATTTCACTTATAGCTTCTCTCCTAATGATAGTAAGTTTGAGCTAGCATGATGTTCTACCTGCTACAGGTAGTAATGTGTGTGTCACAAACAACAAGAATAGGATAGGTTGAGGTTGTTCTGCTCTACAACAAAAACAAAGTGTAAAGTCAGTAACAATAAGCCACAGTCCTGAGAGGAGGTGTAATTAGCCAACAAATGAAAACACCTGTGTGGGTGGACCATATGTCAGTACAGCCTCTGAATCATCCATTAGCTGCCTCATGGTCTTTGCAAATAGATTCAGCAGCTGCTGCAAATACAAACAAAGTTTGTTGCTAAATAGCATCATCAGCACCTTAATTTAAAATCCATTTGTTCAGTTACCTTCTGTACAAATCTACATTGGGTTATGCAGGTAACCCAGTAGCTAAATATCACAATAATAAAATGTATACACAAAAAAGGAAATCACAAATTTCATTTTACTTATTCAAACTATCAAATTTCAACACATGGTGGAAAATGTCCAGAGCAGTTTGGAGCATGGTGCATGCACACATCTGTTCCTTTTTTAGACAACAAAACAGTTTTTACCAGTGACCACAAGAAAACTTGTTTAAAACAGGTGTTTTAAAGACGTTTTTACTCCTTATCTTTTGTGGCTTATGGCTGCTAATGTTTCCATCAAATGATGCTAAGTGATACTGAACAGTCAAATCTGTACAACAAACAAAGGTGTCTGACGAAACTATTTTGTAACCCCCCTCAAACGCACTCAACTTGAAAGCTTAACATCATCAGCTGTGCGTTTGGCCCCGTCTTCAATCAAACCTCTGACACAGTGATTTGTCTGCCTCAGATCTTAATTGCTTGCATGACAGAGCCAAGCTCAGGGTTAATTCTCCACTAGCTCCGTATCCTAATTATAAATATTGCTTTGGCAACATTGTTAATTTATTCAGCATTTCCCTTCTCTTGTACAATGAGCACTTGTTCAGTATTAAGCTAATGAGGGTTGTTTGTGCTTGCAGGTATCAAGTGTCAGGAGGCCTTCTGTGTGAAAGAGAGTAATTTTATCAGTGATTTTAAAAATGAGTCATTTAAAACTGCTGTTTTCAGAGTTACAAAGACAGTTTGTCAGTGTAATGCAATGTAGGAAATTAGTAATCACACTCAATGTCATTCTGTCAAATGATTACCATGAAATTGTTTACAGTCATTAATGCTTCTATAGAATAAATGTGACGAATGGCTTGGATGTCCCAACTTTTGCTTCCAGTCCCATCTACAGGCCAATGTTGGGTTTTAAATGGCTTGCCAGCTACTGGATTGAGTCCCATTGACATTCTTGTCACCTGCACGATCAATTGTGGCATGGTTGTCTCTGACTTCTCATCTGGTGCCTTCATTCAGTAAGAACTTTTCTTTGTACTGAATTAGATTCTGATGAGCCTCAGCTGTAAAGATTTGAGATTTGTGCTTTCTACTATTTAGCATGTTAACATACTAAACTAAAAAGGTGAGTATGGTAACATTGCCTACTAAACTTCAGGCTGTTCTCATGCTGATGTTAGCAATTAACTCAAAGCACGTGTGTGCCCGGGTAAGGCCTCGCACAGCTGCTGGCTGTAAACTCTGTAGGTGGAATATGGATGGTTTGCTGTTGTGCAGAAGAGCATAACTCAAGTTTGACTCCAAACAATAACATTGTTCTGTTTGAAATTTGAGGATTCACCAAGGTTATAGTGTGGAAAAAGAAAATCTCCATAGACTCATTCTGACCCTGGCCGAACCTCCAGACGGCTGACAGCCAAGGAAACGTGTATGTGCGGCGTCTGTTGAGTTGAAGTGAGCTTTACAGAGGTGAACCCATGTTTTTATGAACTTTTTGCCACTGGCAGCCATGATGGAGACACTTGATGAGATCCTTCCTGCTGTCACCTTTCACTTGGACCATTTGGTTTAAACAAACACATCTGATTGATTGTTAAATCTTGGCCAGGCATGATATTTCTCTTTTACATCTCTGTAATTGATTATGCCAATGCATAAAGTCTTCAACTCTATAGTGTGGACATTCTGTTTTCAGACGTGCAAGCTCTTTGCCTCTGCTTATATATTCCGGCATCTCGTGGAAGTCACTTGACACAGTGCAATCATCTGTAAACTACTGTTCAACTGACTACAAATTTGGGTACTTCCAACACTCTTCAGGCCTGTGGAGTTGTAAACACTGTCATGTCACTTAGGGAATTGGTGCACTTACACGGATGTCAGATGTGCACACTGTCTCCATTTAGCAGCAGAGGGGGGGACAATTATGTGAGCTCTCCAGCAGAGGACACAGGCTGCAGCTGTACACCCATTAGTTTGATTTGTTCATGTCTCTGGGGAGAGGGAGTGAGTAGGAGAGGAGAGATAAAGGTGCACTAGGAGGTTACATTAGATGCCTATCAGAGAGTCCAAATGTCAGGCGCCAACTTCAGGCTCTCCTGCAAGTGTGTGTATGTGTGTGTGTGTTTTCTTAGATGTACTTGGCATTTCTCCAGGCCGTTCTGCCCTTGGGTGATGACAAACCCAGGTAGGTGAGTAGGTAATAGCTTTCCAGCACCTGCTTATTCATCCAAAATCCTTCACTTAAAGGACGAAGGAGATTAAGTCCCACTCAGGTGTCCCACTTCCCCTAAACCTGCTGACCTTTGCTGATTGACTCGTCAATACTGAGCCAAGTTGCTGCTTTCTGAGTCAAACTACCCTGCACAGCAGAACAGAGTGGCTCACCTTTGACAAATGAAGACAAATGTCTTTTGGAAAGCAGCCAGTTTTCAGGAAATGTTTTTTTTTTTCCTTCGCCTCCTGTTAATCACTCTGAACAACGAGGATTTCACTGTCTTCATGTGAATGTTGAGTGCTAAGTGGGAGCAAATGTGCTGTGACAACAGCTTTTTGGAAAGGGAAATGGGATAAAATATCTATGGTGTGAAGGGATCTGTTATATGTGTGAAATTCACTTTTTGGCTCTGTGTGGATTCTGATTGTTGGCTTGCATAGAGCTTACTGCCCCAGCTCATTAGTGCCGACATTTTGGGATGGTTGACTGTGTCCAGGAGGACGCTTGTGTTGCACAGGGGTAAACATAAACTACTAAGCATGTGCATACTAAATTATGTCACCACATAACTGATTTAATTTGTTTACATTTTTCATATATTGTAAAAACAACAAAACTATTTTACATATTTTCATTAAAAAAACACAATAGGAAACATAAAATAGCTGGTGCTTACATGCACACACACACACACACACACACACACACACACAAACACACGCACACACACACACACACACACACACTTGTCTGAGTGTGATAATATCATCTTATCCTTGGGAGTCCCTGACTA
>OMLM01002088.1:50081-68494 GCA_900302695.1 Helostoma temminkii | reverse complement strand
CAGAGCCTTCGCAGTTAGAGCCCCAAAGCTTTGGAATGACTTGCCCGAGAATATTAGATCAGCTGACTCAGTAAGCTCTTTTAAATCACTTCTGAAAACATACTTTTATCGGAGAGCTTTTCCTGATTTCATATAACTGAATGTAGTTGCTGTTTCACCCTGCTTTTCAACCCTTGTGCTGATAATGTCATTCCTGTTGTCTATATCATTATGCCCTGCTCCATCTATACTTACTCACACACCAACCGGTCAAGGCAGATGGCCGCCCACCTTGAGCCAGGTTCTGCTGGAGGTTTCTTCCTCCCTTAAAGAAGGAAGGGATTTTTTCCTCTCCACAGTCGCTTAAATGCTTGCTCAAGGGGGACTTGATTGGTTTCCATGTTAATTGGTCAAGTGTTATTGTGCTGAAGTTCCTCCCTGTCTTAGGCTTTTTATTTTGTGTTCTTCTTGTGTTCTTTTGTTATTATTGTCTTTCTCTCTTGTAAAGCACTTTGTAACAAATGTTTTGAAAAGTGCTCTATAAATAAATAAAGCTTATTATTGTAACTATACAAATATATTAGATTGAGATGAGACACTTTTAGACACATTAATATAACATATCCTCCTTCTAATCAAATTTAAAGTATTTAATTATCATTATTTACCATTGTGCTTTTTTCTGTTTATGCATCTTGATCCTTCAACATATCATCCACATCATCAGATTGCATGTACACAGTAAATTTCAGTCAAGCCTTTTGTCTTTGCCTCTTATTTCTATGCAGCCAAAGAAGTTGGGCTTCTCTAACTTGACTCACCTCAGGAGAAGACGGTCGGATGAGTCCACAGACTACGTGTGTCCCATTGAGTCGTGCTCGCCGCCGTCAGGTCAGTCTGCGGTGAACGGCGTACAGATGCGTCCCTACGCCGGCTTCAGAGGCCTGAGTCCCATCCTGGACAGAGAGCCCGACCACTCCAGGGACCAGGTGGGGCTCGACGACAGCAGAGCTGAGCCATCTCCATGACAACAGCTGTGACGGCAACATGGCAACATAATATGTCAACACCATGGACAACTATGTTGTCACGCTTTCAATCAGCCAATCAGCTCTCACTGCTACTACTCTGCATCCTTTGCTTGTGGCCCCTAATACCTCAGTCCTTCCGCCTCCCTGCTCCACCCATCAGCCCCACCCTGTGCCTTAAACCTGAAGAGATTCAGAGACACCCAGACAGACCTGCCTGTCTCATGGTCATGAAGGGTGCACCGAGACAGTGAATCACACTTGAAGTATTTTGATTTGACTTCCAGTGAGATGCCTAACTAACCCCACCTCAGCCTCACCCCTGTGCCATGATCTAAATAATCAGGAGAGAGCCTCTCTGGACTCTGTGACATCACTTCCTGTAATCCATACAGTATACACAGACATCTCGTGTTGTACAGTATTGTTCTAACACTTTTGTGCCACCTTTAGATGATTTAACGTGTGTGAGTCAGTTATGTCATCATGTTAACCTTTGATTTTCCAGTTTGAATTCAGTTGTGTCACATGGTTGAGATGAACTTGTGCAATATTTGCATAATTATTATGGAGGGATTTTATTTAATATTTATGTAATTGCAGATGATAGATGTTTTATTTGAAGCCTGAGGTGGTGATTTTGTACTGTTATTTTCATATTTGACTGTAATAGTATTTTTATAGTAAAGACAAATCTGTCCCAGTAAAGGACACTTACATGTGGCCATGTAAATGTCACCAGATTTTATCAAATCATTTAATAAACAAAATTATATGTGTGTTAATCTGATTGCTTCTTTCTATACAAACTATTAATTTAGTATTATTACATTTTATTTTTAGTGTCATTAAGTTCATATCATAAAGAGACAATAGAGAAACAGAGTGAAGAAGGAGAAGCTGAGATGTGGATGTATTTTCTTTAAATAACACTTTGGATGGCATACATCAGTAACCTGCATCAACCACTAACCTGCTTTTATCATCATCATCCTCATCATCATCATGCTGGCTGTCATGGCTGCTTATGATACTGATTTCCCCCTTGAATATAAGCCGAAGATGGCTACCATCGTCACCATGGTAACTCTGTTAAAGATGACACGGAGGTGCATGTTTGAATGTGGCTCAGTATGCAGCTGCAGGTAAAGTACAATCATCATACGTTCGCTCAGTATTGTACAGCACAGTAGTACTTCAGAGTAAACCTTTATTCACTGCTACATGCTAAAGCTTAGGAAACTCATCGTGGTATCACATCGTGACTTACAATGGGTTCGTGTGTGTGTGTGTGTGTGTGTGTTGCAGATGGCAATCACAGAGGGGACCATGTTGCAAATAGAAGCTCTGTCTGAAAGCATCAACAACCTCACAGTAAGCTCCAACACACACAAGCTGCTGGTTAATGACTTGTGCAGTTGATTGACTCACCAAGTAACTGCTCCTCTTCAGTTGTAACAGAAGCTTGAGGCACTCTGATGGAAAACAACATTAAAACACCACAGATCTGTGAAGAAATTACTTCATTAGTAGCACTATGACTACTAGTGTGAAACCTGCTTGCTGCTACTTCATTACTTGCTGTTGTCAGGCAGATGGCAGCCTTAGCACTTTAATTTTTTTGTTGTTTGTGGAAGTCATGGTAGTAATTGTACAACAGCCTAAAGCAACAACTGCAGTGAACCAGCTGAGCCTCAGAGGGAAAATTAACATCACACAAAAATACTAACTAATTTTATTCCTATTTAAAGAATCTTTGTTGGATATTCAGCCTGTAAAGAAAAATGTGTTTATTAATTGCTTGCCATGTCATTGGCCAAAACAACAGATTAAAATAGATTATAGTGAACATTTTGAGATGTCATAGTATGAAAAGCAGTTGTAATTAATAAATTGAATGATGTTCATATTTGGTTGAGCCATCACTTGGATCTTGAATTGTGTATGTTGACTTGCTACCATACAGTGGTAGAAGTCTGACATTTGATATCTATTATTTTGCTTCTAGTTCAGTGAGAAGATCTGCAACTCCCATATGTGTCAGGTGGATATGAAGCCACAGCATTAAAAAGGAAGAAGGACCAACAAAATGTGCTTAGCAGCACATCTAAAGATCAATAATTCTTATGTTTTATTATTTATTAAATATGTATAAAATCTGAAGAGTAAAGACTACAAGTTGATTAAAACTCTGTGCCTATTCATCCATTACATTTGTTTAGTGGCACAGTCTGGATTCCAGCCTTAACAAGTTACCTGGGTGATCTTCAAATGTCTATGTGTTTAGTCTCACAGTGTGTTAGAGATCTCCTAACTAAGAAGCTGTAGCCATCATTTTATATGCTTTTGGGGCCAATGTGTATTACATGATCATAGTTACAGCACCATTAACAAGATGTCAGCTGTAGCTTCATATTTACTACACAGATATGAGTCAATCTTCTCCTTTGAAAGCGAATAAGCACATTACCTAAAATATTTAACTATTATTTTAACTGGAAAATGATTTTGTAATTTGAGTGAACATATTTTAAAAACCTTTTTTCAATTATATTTCAGTAAAAAAGTTGGAAAAGCCTGGCAGTGTAGCAGAGAAACACACTTATAAAAGGGCTCACTCTGCTAATCAATCAGAGAAATTGAATGATTTATGATTGGTTAGTACTTTTGCACTTTCTTATTTATTGTAATTGATAATGACTAATACCTGAAGGGCTGTGGAGCCGGGAGAGGGAGGGCTGGGTGGAGCACAGTGAAATGATGAGTCTCATGCTAACACTAGCTTAAACTGCGTATTGTAGCTTCAAATGCAAAGACTCATACAAAGTAAAAGTACTCACAGTGGCTTGGCTCCTCACTACTAATATAAAGTAAAACATAGAAGGAAAATACTTGAACTTAAGAGGAGTGTAGTATCAATTCTACCTGTGCTTTTCCTGCTGTGAGTCACACTGTACACACTGTGGCCAGTGTTTTTTACTCTGCAATGAGGCTCTGACTTGGGTTCAGTTCTTATACATGTTCTGTTTAGTATTTCAGATTTAAGTATAATATTCAATACAATATAATAATAATAATATAAACAAATTTATCCATTGATGATACAATTGGAATCCTTTTCTAATTGTATTATTGGCATTAACAAGACCACATTTCCCATAAATGTGCGTCATACATTGACAGTTACATTCTCAAAGTTATATCTTGAGAAACAGCTGTTTTGTAAAGCAATCTGACCCAAAAAGAAATGAATAGAAAAGTTTACTGATCTCAGCTCAGGGGTAAAAACAACTGCTGTGCTCTCTAACCCACTGCCACTCCCCATGATGCTTTGCTTCCAGTACCTACTTGGCCGGGACGAGCTGCAGAAGGAGCTGAGGCGGACTCAGATGGCACTAGTTTGAAGGACTATCACCCGATGCCTCACTAATGCTGTCAATCAACCATGGAGAGACATAAAGCAGCAAACCACACATCTGAACTGTACCTCAAGCCCCGTGTCTAACACTTCATCTGGTTACATCTACTGCTACTAGCTGCTGATACCTCATGTAACAACTACATCCATTCTACAGTCACGCTCTACAGTGGATCTAGAAACAACGGCCGAACAACAATGGACTTGAACAATGTTGAAAACAATCCTTGGGGCATTTTTAACACCTTTTCTTGTTTCCCTATGCAATATATCCTCTAATAATCATACTGACCACTGTGTACTGTACATACTGTGTTTAATAACTCACTGGGAAGAACAGGGCCCCAATGAACCAGCCCTTCTTTCACATGCACACATACAACCAAGACAACATGAGAGTTCCTTTGTCTGGAATAAGGAATTCATACATGCTCAAGCATTTTTGAATGGATCTCATTAGAGCTGAACAATAGTCACATGGAAAGGGAATTCTGTCAGTAGCAAACAAACACACAGTTTCACAAGGACACATGTGTTGATCCAGTTGTGTCACTAAGGGTAATTACCAGTATCACGTGTCGAAACGGGTCTTTTGTTAGAATGTGATTTTGCTACAGAGAAAGGTTTTTAGTAATAATGACAACTGGGTGACCACATTTGTCATTTAGTGACTAATAACGATCCCCTGATTTTTGTCACTAGGTGTTTCATATTTTTTAAGACTGATATGACTGATAAATACTGGATGGTTTACTAAAATTCTTTGTTTTTTTTGGCCTGACGTATACAGTCAACTCCAAGCATTTCTGCTCAACACTAGTCACTGCACATCACATGCTAACACCATTCCAATTCCAAATGTAAGGAGTCATGTTAAAATGATTATGTCAAAAGTGGATACATTATATTGATAGAAACTTTGGTTTTCCTATGTACCCCAGTACAGCACTGTTTTAGGTGTATGTCAATGTAAATGACACACTCCACATTCATATATATGTGTGTGTATACATATATATATATGTATATATATATATATATATGCATGAAGGTATAAATGAAGACACACTCGTAAAGGGCAGTAGCTCATTATACATGGTTGACAAAATAAAAGCATTGACTGACTGAGTCTTTTAGTGACTATGAAAGTAACCTCACATACAATTTAGAATTTTATTGATTTATTTAAGGCACTTCACATATTAAGGCCAGAACCTTACAGAGTTCAACCTAGATGCCACCATTTCCTTGTGGAAAGAGATTAGTTACAGTTAAGCATTGTGTTTACCCATCAAACCCTTCAGGCTAACCCCAGTCCTCGAGCTACTGCTGATAGTTAACTGGTAATTTGAGTCTTTTGTTGACTTACCTAAAATTTGACAAGTTACAAACACCACACCCAAGACAACACAAGACCTGGGATAGAGATACTCTCTATCCTACTGAAGGTTCTGTACGCATCAGGACACTGAAGATCGAACTTTACAAACACGCACAGACACAAAGACACACTGTGTATCTCAGCAGGACAAGGGACAGGAGCTGAAGGCAGGTAGAGGACTCGGGACTGAAGTGACTTCCAGACCCATCCTGGTGAGTATCTTGATTGATTTGTAACGTTTTTATATATATAATGGTGACTGTATTAGTGCTGTGCATAGATGGAAAGAAGGGCAGTAGAAATGTAATATGCAACAATAACATTCAGTTATTCACTCTTAAATGAAAGAAACAATGGTGCCATATAGTGGAGCAACATTGGTACAGGCCTCTGTCAAAATAGTTAACTTTACTGACCATATGTTCAGTTCAGATTACAGTTTATTCTATTCTAATCATCCAAATTCTTCCAGTGTATCAGGGAGACCACCCTCTGATCTCCCACCCTCCAACCTCAGTGCACCATGGGCCAGACCATCGCCAAACCCACTTCTAACCCCTTCCAGAACTCCAACTTACTCTCCTCTTTGAAGCGCAGCTTCTCCAGTCAACCGCCCTTAGATCAGAACGTATCCCTACGACCAAGCATCTTCTCCACACTGAAGAGGCCTCTTGTTCCAAAGCCCAATGATTTCATACCTCTATTCAGCGACTGCATATGTGCTGCCTCATCCAGAACTCAGGAGTACCTCCTCTTCAAAGATCCAGAGGACAAGTTCCGCCCGAGTCCTGAGGTGCTCACTCAGGTAGACACCTTGATCAATGATTTAACTTCATTATTTACATATTAAACGTTCCAAACTGGTTCAAACAGTTTTTGTCCTCTAACAGGTCTTCCTGATGACCTACATCTCTCAGAGTGTTAGCCTCAACATGATGGACTCCTTCAACTGCACAGCCATGACGCCTGAACAGCGCATCCTCCTGGGTGCTGACTGGGTCTGGGCCGTTCTAGAGAAGCCCACCAAGAACCCTCGGATCCAGATCGCTGTGCAGGTTCTACACATGCCGGAGAGGGAAGACACTGACGAGAACAGCATCCCCCCAGAGGCCTGTAGAGAGTCTGTCCAGATGGCCCAGAAGGAGTCCAGCAACAAGAACATGTTCGAGAGATTAGTGGACTTCTGCGCTTCCATCGGCAAGGACTGCTACGCCCTCTTCTTGTTCTTCGGGAAGAAAAACGACAAGGGGAATATCTATGGGGTCCTAAGCAACAACTTTGAGTCGGCCATCGGGAAGTGCAACAAAATTGACAGAACACTTATCGAAAACTTCTTCAAGGGTTCCAGGTATCTCCATACACCATCAGGAATGATGCAGGCTATTGTCACTAAGAAAGCAGAGGATCCTCTCACTCTCATGATTAAATTCACCTGAACAAAGGGACTCATCTTTCATAACCAATAGAGCAATACAAGACCACAGTAAAATACTTTGTTGTTAAAGGGTCTCCCATGTTACTAAAATGTTGAGTTTGAAGTATCACGCCTTTCAAATTGCATTCTGAGTATTTTAAACCTCTTGTGTCAGCTCATGTCAGCTTTCTGTTTACTTAAAGTCCTGTTTACTTTTGTTACTTGTTACTATTTACTTAAAATCTCCAGCCTGATCCAGAAACTCATTAAAACACTACTCAAACAAAAAACACACTGCAGTTACCTACTTCCTGTTTGAGATACTTTAGTAATGTGCGAAATGGTGAAAACAAGAAAACATTATACCCAAAGTTGGGTATAAAAGCATTTTGATACGTAATTAGACTCAAATTTCTGACTTGTCAAACATAGGTGTAACTGAACTGTAATAGAAGTGTCCACAAAACTATGAGTATCAGTGAGCCAGCGTGCAAAATATCAGGATTGTAAACGTGAAGCAGCTAAATGGAACTCAGCCATCATTCACTTTATTCTCCACTGTATCCCTGTGTTTTTTCAAAATGTCTACAATAAATATACTCACATCTTCATACCTGTCTACAGGTATTTTTTTAAAGAAAGAAAAAGATGTTATACACACGTTGTTTTGTAAACTGAGTAAGTTTATGAGTGTGGAACCTTCTTTCACTTTTACCAAAGACTGCTGTATCTTTGACAAAGAATAAACTAGGGCAACCTCCCCCAGTAACCTACAAAAATCACAAGTCACAAACGCACAAGACGATTTCAAACAGTTCCAACAGGAGGTTTTTTCTTTTAACATGCTACCTGTGTTCGGATACAATGTCAGTTTGACTCAAACTGTGGCTTCCAATACATTTATTTTTTGCATATTATCTGAAGGAAAATGGGAGTTCTACAGTGTAGTTGGTTAAAATGAAGGCTTAGTGGACTGTTTCTTTAAAGATTGAGTGTGAGAAACTTTTACTTTTACCTGCAGATGCTATAAAACTTGTAAGAAAGGACTGATGACTGGCAGAAAATCAGTCCTGTGTTTTTAATCTTTTTTTGTTTACTATAACAATTTATGATTATTATTAGTTCACCATTAAAAATATTTGTCATAAATTATCTAATATTATTCATCAATTATCTTATATCTATATCATTCAATATCCCCCCCCAACTTCATGAATAATGAACTACATCTCTCAGAGCATTAGCCTCAACATGATGGACAAAGTATCCAGCTAAAACAAGAACAGCTGTGCTCAAGATAAACTAATTCAGCAGAAAACTACAGAAATGGTAGTTATAGTCATTATTTAGGCAGCGAACCCCTGTAATTCATATTTCTGCGGGAACATCAGTCTACTTCAGCCCAGACTGAACTCTCTCAGACTTTATAAAATGATATCTTCATTATCTTAAATGAGTATTTTCCAGTAAACTGTGAAAATACAATTTATTTAAGATGTATTTATTTTAATATAACATTGTATACAAATATCTAATGCAAAGGCACATTTACTTGTAAGCACTATTTCTTATGTTGCTAACCAGAACTTTACAAAGGTACAAAAGAACACATCACATTATAATTCATATTAAGTGTAAATCACACCTTCCACTTCTTTTACTGCCCATAATAAAATCACAAATCATGACAGGTAATATTTAACTGTAAACTGAGGGATTAAGATTTTCTTGTGAAAATCAAACAGTAACAGTATCTTCACTATTTATCTGTCAGGAATGTTTCACATGAATCATGGCAATAATTTAAGATTAATGGGAGAATCCATCATAGTTCGTCTTTCATGCTGGTTTTCTCCTTGTGGCTTTTAGGTTCACATGTGCACAGTGCAGTGTGGTCGTTTGGCTGAGGCACCAGCTCCATGTCTGGGTGACGTGTTGGCTGACCTTTCTGTCGCCCTGCGTACATGTGCAGCACTCTGTAGTAGTAACAGTACAGTCTGCTGGGCTGCAGCAGCTCTCTGGCCGCTGCCTGGCCCGCTCTGGCGATCTCTTGTGCTTCGGCGTCATTCTCTTTGGCCCATTTGATTTTCTCCAAAAGGTCTGACAGGTTTCTCTTCACAGGAACATAATGAGTACCTGCCTGTAACCGGCTGTAGAAATGCTCATAATACTGCGAGTCCTGCTTCAGAACCAGACTGTTCCCGAGCATCAAGTAAGGGAACCGATAAGCTGCCACCGTTCCATCCACGTTCACCTGGTACTTGTACTGAAAATGAGTTAAAAATAAAACTATAGTTATGGGAAAATTCTCAAAATTGGTATAGTTTTTATTGAACTGAGTGATGATGTTAATTCTGTTACTTCAGTCTCAAGGGGAAACGTTTTACATTGCAATTAATTGTTATAGGGAAAACAAAATGTATTTTCTCTCACCTTAAAGAAGTCAAAGAATCCAACAAGTGGTGCTTTGCCAACGTGTTTCTCCCTGTCTCTGAAGAAGAACCATCCTGTGATGCCTGCGTCCAGCAGATCAGGGTTTTTCTTGGACAGAGAGACCAGCTGAAGACGCTCCTCACGACTGTCCCGACCACGGAAAAACGCAAGCCCTGTTTTGTTATCCCATGGAGGCCCTGGAAGAAGGTTGTCCAAACATTACCAACAAAGACAAGAAATGTGAGGACATGAGGCACAAAGAGCTCACAGTGACACAAGAGGACAAACAGTAAAACTATTAAACTAGTATAATTAACAGCCCTAGAGCAATACTATAACACGCATGTATGCATCATAAAACTTACTTATCAAGGTTCTAAGAGACATTAAGCCTGGGGTAAGGCTGGCAATATATCATTAGTGAGTTCAAATTTTGCTACTTTTTCTCACGCAAAGGTAAAACCAGTCAGAGGCTAAAATCCACAAACACAAGCATCGACTGCAAATACAGCTGTGGGAAAATTTGTCTGTAAACACCTTGAAGAAAAGCCTCTAAGAAAGTTACTCAGGCTTAATGAACGTAACAGTTAGAGTTCTCTGCACTGCCAAGAAAGAAACATTTGTGCGACTGGCGACACATACTACTCAGCAACTCAAACAGCTGACTAGATATTCCTCTGATGGTTTTCCTAGGTGGGCCTAATATTTGCCTTTGTGTACAGATTTTACATTAAGTGTAACACTATGCAACATCTGAAGTGCTGTATTGTCCTGTTTCACTTTGTGATGCATTTAGGGACAGTACAGATTGTAGGTCATCTTCACCCTACCTCTGACCTGACAGGCAGCACTTAAACCTCCTGAAAACCAGCGTCTTTTTTGTCTCTTATTTAATAAAAATGGTCTCTTATGGTAAAATCTGGTATAAATTGACTCTAAAATTATAGATTTCAACTTTAAACATTTAAAACACTACATATGTCTACATAGTTTAAAAATACAGCCCAAGACTTTGCTAAGCTATGTACATACTTTAGTTACCGACAAGAGCAGTGAATCCTGAAAGCAACAGGCTGTGGTTGCAACTTTGTGGAAAGATGTGATGAAACTGCTAGTATTAACTCAGCATGTAGGACTGTGGTTGTGTCTGTAAATTAATGACAAAGGTCACCACACTTTCCAGTTTACACCACAGCATGTTAGTATAGAAATGAAAGTCAGTTATATGTTTTGATCTTATTCCAGTGTCAAAAGAAAACACATTTCTACTTTTACTTATCCAACATGAATCATGGTTCTAAAAAGGCGAAGACAATCAGACTTAAGGTTTAATCAAATCTTACTACAGCACATCATTTTGGCAAGGCAAAATGTAGGCTACTGAAAGTCTCACACTTTACAGCAGGTCACTGTATCAAGCACACAATGATGTGTTGCACTTGAAAGATTTTCACTATGACTATTTATATTTAGTGTTAACACAAGACGATCTGAAACTGAACTCTATGGAGCCCCTGGTGGACATTTAGAAAATAAATTTAAAATTAAATTGACTGTATCCAAAGTGAGTTCTTGAGTTTGCATAGTTGCTTGTACAATTTATGCCACACACCCATTCTCCAGTGATATGTACATGTTGTACAGCTGTGTGTCTAAAAAAAAAGCATATTTTCTCCAAAGAACTATGTGGAAGAGGAGAAATTTCAAAAAAATTAACATTTAAGATAAAAAAATTTAAAAATGTGCGTTTGCATTTTAGTTTTAGAGCTTCACAGTCACAGTGACTTCCACAGAGTGGGTGTGATACCCGTGTTTCCCTGGACAGACAGCAGGTCATTGGTGACGCCTCTCATGGTCTCCAAGGTGGAGTGTGTGACTTCGTATGTGGGGAAGACGATGTCCCGTGTGTCTGTAGAACCGCACCACGACAACACTGGAACCGGGTCTACACTCCTCGTCTCTAATGGCCAGTCACCAACATTGATGTAGAACTCCACGTCAGGCACCCTCACCTTCAAAAGCAAATTAAACGTTACGGGGGAAATCAGCAATCATGTGATGTTGTGTGCAGTAACATTAAGATGGGTCCACAAACTGAAATGATCCGTTTACAGCGGTAGAACACACAGGTCTCACCTTCCTTGTTAGAGAGAGGAGAATTTCATCTGAGAACATCTTGAAGTCTGTGTATTTTCCCAGGGTGCTGCGGTACACCTGGTTGTTGATGATGGCGTAGTGAATAAGTCCTCCTCTGTTTGAGAATCTCTGAGGCACTTCCACTCTGAGGCGCTCCAGGTCCACTGTGGGAAAAGTTTTAAAGTCCGCCAGAATCTGAGGCTCTTTAACAGGACACTGCATGACGCTCTCCCAAACCGAGTCATCGGGTTCGGGACAGTCACAGTATTCGTGATAGACTGGACCTGAGCATTAAAAATAACACACAGGGTTAGATGACAAAGGTCAGGACACTGTGTGAAATCTGTTCCTCAGAAATAACAGCGTTTTAAAGACAAGGTTTAGGACAGAGATCTGTTGCTCGTTCATTCCTCCAGCACTCCACTATGTGTGCACTTTCTCTGGTTTCATTTCAAGGTGCCTTATAAATGTTGGTTTTTGATCACTTAATGTTTGGAAATGTTTGAAAACAGGTTGAAGACATGGTTGCATATTGTTAACATGCAAAAACTACTTGAAACTTGCAAGACATCAACCGGACTTTTCTTTGTCATACTACTGTAAATAAGTATAACACAAACCTTGAATGGCGTAGGGCGACTCCGCCACAGCAGCATCTTGGTGGAGGACTTCCAGCTGCAGACCCCTCTGTGCTGTGCTGTAGAGCCGGAACCTCACCAGGAAGGACCCGTCTCCTCTGTCCAGAGGTGGAGGGACGTGGATGCGGACGTGCTCTTTCTTGTCCAGGGAGCTTATCTTCACTTTAAACGTGTCTTTACCTGAACATAACGCAAAGAGCATTTCAGTGTCAAGTCGCTAAATATCATCTTGCTGCTGGGCTGAATAAACAGCACAGGCGTCCATTGTGTTTTGCGCAGAGGCACCTAGCACCTAACTCACCTAACCTGATTAGTCTGCGGTTAACTTGCCGTTTACGTTAGCTTAACAAACAGTTTAGCTAGGTTAACTAACTAGCTGTTTCGTTTGGTTATTAAACATTTATCATTTACCTGGAGACAAGGTGAGGTTTTCTCCTTTTGAATTCACCGCCTGAATAAAGAGGTAGCGGACTGGCAACACTGTGTGCGGGTTCAGCCCTGGACCCCAGACGCGACATCTCTCCGGACTGATTCCTTCACATTCACAAACCGGTAGGTTTATGCTAATATATGCTACTAAAATAAAAAACCTACAGAGTAAAACACTCCGAAAAGGCTTGACTAAGTCTAACTTACGCCCACGCATCATATTCCTCCAAATGGGAACTGCTTTATGTCTAAACTCACTGAATATTGAGTGTAAAGTTTTCATACAAACTCCTCTGCCGACATGTTGGCGACCAGAAGCACGCCCATTCTCCAGTGATGCTTTCAGGGGATGTCGGAAAAAACTGTTGGGGTCGTGAACGCCCCACCAAAGAAATAACAGTGCAGTAAATGCTGTGCTGTAATTACAGAAAATCCTCGTATTGATCTGTTGTTGTGCAGCTTTTGTAGCTGATTTGTGTCACAAATCCTCATTTGGAAAACTAGATTAATACTAAAAGCTTTACAGCTCTAAAGTGTTATTTGTGGTCATCCTGCAGCTCAAGTCACTGCAAGGAAGGAACCGTATGCAAATAGACAAAACACATTCAAATTTAGAAACCACCAATGTAGAGTTTCTCTTTTCTAAGTCTTGTCAAACTAAGGTGTCAGTTGAGCTCCGCAGTAGCAAGAATAAGCACAGTAGTGTACTGGAATCATTGACCAATATATAAACTACATGTACAATTTTCCCTTTTGGGCTACACTTTTGTGTGTTGTTTGTTTGAATCTTACTATATTTTATATTAGATGTTTTAAGTATCTAAGTACATTTGTAAGTTCTGTACATACAATACAGTATCTACAATTTTAAAGTACATCACTGGAGTATTTACATTTTTTGTGACTTTAACTTTTGCTCAAGTACAATTCAGGGGAATATATTGTACTTTCTTTAAAACGTTAGAAACTACAAAAACTCTGATGTATCATTCATGTTTTAACCCATTGCTAAGTTTAGAATCTGCTCCAGCTTTACCGACTGCTGTTTCTGTTCCACAGTCTGAAGGTAACAACACATTTTTACCATCACTTTTACCTTTGACAATTTCTCAGACTAATCAGGACCAGACTCTACATTTATATTCTCAACAGCATTTAACACTGATTAATACTGATTTTTTTTTTTAGTGAAGTACTTTTACTTTAGATCATGTACATTAGTACTTTTACTTGAGTAGTAAAATTATAGGGTTCCTCTACTTGTAGTGGAGTATTTTTCTAGGCAAATATTTTCTTCTTTTTTTTTTGATTATTGAGTTTATGCACTGTTTTAAATTAAGCCTTATATACGGCACCGTTCATTCATTCCAGTTTCAAACTGGGTGGCCAGTGAATTATAGAATATTCTGAACATGTGGGAGAAGTCAAATAAGAGAAAACCAGATCAGCTGTAAAACTACAACATTATTGCTCTGAGTTAACGTAAACACAAACTGTATATTGAAATAAGTGCTGTTGTTTTATGAATGTCATCTTTATTTTACAAAAATCTCATTTTGGCCTAGAAACACTTTCATTTAAAAACTGTTGAGTAGGCAGTTTGATGGCTGAGTCCCTGAAGTAGCAGTGTTACTGTGCTTTTTGAAAATATTTAGTTGTAGTATCACTGAAAATCAGTGGTCACACAGTATTTGCGACTGAACCGACCGAACAAAACAGCTCTGTGGGAAATCAGAATACTAATATGCAAAGATGTTTTCTTTTTTGTGTCCCAGCTTGTCCAGATTTGGCAGGCAGGCGTACTGGATCATCGGCGGAGGACCGCAGAGGACGACAAGGACGTCGTTCGATGGAGCGGGGAAGTGGTCCTTGATCATGTCGTGGGTCACAAATCCTGAGCTGTAGCTCCAGTCTGCAGGACAAACAGATACAGTTTGATACAAAGATGAAACAGAGGAACAGAAAATTCAGAGCAGTTGTTAAAGCACTTTCTGATCACAGATCGGTGTATTTACTGTACATGCAAATATGTGACTATGGGTAAAAGTATAAAAGTTTAAACTGTGGCCTGTGACATGTATGCTCCAGACAACTCGTCTTAGATTAAATACTTTTTTTTTTTAAAGTTCTAAATATTACACAGTTCCTCTGTCCACTGTGACTCAGCAGAGAACCTCATCTCTTCTTCTCTGCTTAGTTTTTGGCCTCCAGTGGTGGCAGTGAAGCCATTATTAACAAGAAACATGACAGGGTTTGTTCAACTTGTGCTTTCATTCAGATAGTCATCTTTTCCTCCTAGGCAACCACATAATGACACTGCTAAAGAAGAGCGAGTACACCTCTTCAGATGAATAATGACAGAACTAATGAAGATGCACAGGACAGAATAGGAGCACAGTTCAAGGCCTTCAGACAGAGATTATAAAACGACATTATGTTCATTAATTTGTGCTCGCTTTAAGGATTATGCAAATGAAGACATGAGCGTTTTGTTAAACTACTGCAACACCTTGTAGGAGCTACAGTATCTCCCTCCTCAGCCTGCAGGGGTTTTCAGTTTTGTTTGGTCTGTTAATATTCAACAGTGAAGCCAAAAGACTGGGTTTTTTAAGATTTATTCTGATTCATATTTGCCTGGTTCCACCGAATCCTGGATGGTATTGTGATAAAATGAGACGTATGAAATGTTTTCAGCAGATCCCACTTTATGAAAAGAAAACATTTATTTAAATGATTTCCCCAAAGACAGTTCTGAATTCAAATAGAAACTAGATAATATGGAATAGACGCTACAGCAAAAGTCTTCCTTCATCCTCTCAGCTGACTAATTTGACAAACTGGGTTAATTAAAATTAGTGGTTTGTTTGTTATTTGAGTTTGCTTTACAGAACACCATTTCCCATAAGCCCCGAGAGTCTTTGGACCAAAGGGGGCTTTCAGATTGCTGCTGGGTTCAGAGTAAAAAGGTACAATGTTCTACATTTCTAGCGAGACAGAAAGTCACACACACACACCCCACAAATATGGGAATGTGTATAAAAATGGTTGTTATTACTAAATGACACTTTTGATTTAAACCTCCTGAATTAAAGTAAAAAGATACTGATTCTATTTTTTTAATTGTGGTACAGTGTGAAGATGTAAAACTACAAACATTGCATCTGACTGTCATCTTAAGAGAATTACAATAATTGACATGATCCTCATAGTGATTGTGTCAATAGAGTGAATTGACTTAGGTTTCTTGACTCTAGTGAAGCTTTCGCACTATTCTTGAGAGTGATAGGCAGTCCTGTTACATGACACAGAGTGACACGAGAATGTAGAAACAAGGGAAACATCAGTGTATCCTGGAGTTATGAAGTTATGGCTTCATAAAGCTTTTTGCTAACATCATATTCAGCGCATATAGTCCTGTTACTGGTCGCTAGATGATTGCAAATCCAACTCCATTGAGTAATATGTAACTGCTAAATCATGTTTACTAGCTACTTGATAACTTTGTTTGTTTTCTGTCCACATTCTGACTTTTTTTTGTATTTTTTTGGCTGAAAACAGCTGCATGCTGCTGCTGAAACTCACAGAAACATAGCAGTGAAGTAATAACTGAAAAGATCTGTAGAGCTGGGTGATGATAGCTATGTGTGCCTCACTACATGTGACCCCTTTCACATTATACATTGTCATTTGATCATCTGTTAGTGTATTGTGTAAAAATATTGAGAACCACATGTGCTCTGCAGCTTCACCTTTAGCACACTTTATAACTAATAAGTGATGTTCTGCCTCACCCTTAGAAGGTTTGTCCAATGTAAACCAGAGCTTCACTTTGTCAGGATGGTTCTTCTTCACCTCCTCCAGCTCCGTCCTGAGGAGAATGTCCTTCTCAGTCTGAGAGAGGGTGAATGAAAGGCATTTTATTTTTGAGCATTTATGTTCAGTAATGCTCTTTAGCAGTAAGACACGATGAAAAGGCTTCCCATAATAATATAGTGCACACAACAGACCTGGTTGGCAAATATGAGCGAGCACTTGGTGTTGTCACTGGGGTCTGCTGTGATGCTGCGAATCAACTGCAGCATGGGGGTGATCCCTGTGACGGAGAAATTAGCATTAGCAACAGATTGTCATGTCTAACTGAGGGGAAGATGGGGAAGTGAGCTTTTCTATAAAATCATATTGACAACTGTGGCACTGCAAACAAAATATAGTTAAATAGTTCAGCTCCTGTAACACTATAATTTTAGTGTTTATTAATCAACAATATTTTTATCTAGGACACAAAAGCATGTTTTTTTAAAGCAGGATATGTGGTCATTCTATGAATAAAGCACCAACATTATGGTGCATTAGAATAATTAATATTTAGTGTTAAATAGAAATATAAACCTGTTCCACCAGCGATCATTCCAATGTGCTTAAACTTCCGAATCTTAGGCTCTGACTTCTTGTCAGGTCGAATGGAGAACTGACCTGATAAGAGAGGAAGCAGCAGCTCAGTTATACTGTATCACAGTGACATCTGCTGCTGACAGAGAGAAACAACAGCACAACTCCACACGTACCATTTCCCTTATAGATCAGCAGTCCGTTGGGTCCTCTGAAGTCAATGCTGTCCCCAATGGCCATGTTGTCCAGGTACTGAGACATCTTCCCTCCCTCTGGAAAGGATGGATGCGTGTTCTTGTAGTAAACCTGGAGAAGTTACAAATAGGCAACAGTTTTAGCATTATTATATTATAATTATAATTATATTATATTATACAGAATTATAATTTAAGTTACCCCTTGGCACAAAGACAATTTTAAGATAAAACTAAAAATTAAAGGGCTCTGTGTGAGGGGGACTCAGGTGTTACAGCAGGTGGACAAAAACATCCACATCAGTCAATATTATGTTTTATTATCGTTATTATTTTAGAAATAAGCTGTTTACACTAACATATTATTTCCTTGTAAAGTTGACATAGCAAACACAGTCGGTTATTCACATGGCCTGCAGACATTTGCATTCATTCGTAGTCAACTGTGCGATAGTTGCTAACTGTCACTCCAGTGTTTGGTGCAGGGCAGGTAGTGAATTATTTTGTACTGAAGCTACAGTAGCTGTCTGCTGTGTCCATTGTCCCTGATGTTCAAAACAGCAAAGGGTCATAAAACCAAAGATGGTAAATTGTTATATAAAATAACAGCTGGTTATTATTCTCTGCAGGACCAATGGAGTGTTACTTACCTTTACCACAAGTTCCACATATCCCTGGTCCTCATCACTGGAGACTGGAGTGTAGGCTCTGACCACCAGACTGCCATTCACCCTGGCTGACAGGTACACGTGCTGACCTGGTGCAGAGAACAGAGCGGAGAACAAGCAGGGGGAGAGGGGAGGGTGGGTAGTGGGTTTAAGGGGAACAGGAGAATGAGGCAGTGGTTGAAATCTCCAGAGAAGCTGCATGTGATTTAAGAATTCTCTCACCAACACTGTACATTTCATCCACTTATACTATGTTTTACTGAAACTAGTGATTTTTTTATGGTTTTACATAATCCCAAAATATGG
>OMLM01002088.1:39159-50061 GCA_900302695.1 Helostoma temminkii | reverse complement strand
AAATATGGTGGTAAGCAACTATGTACATTTACTAAAGTACTGTACTTAAATACAATTTTGAAGTATTTTACTGGAGTATTTCCATTTTATGTTACTTTTACTCCACTACAAATCAGATCAGGGGGAAATGCATTAGTTACTAGTTACTTTTAGCAGTTTTTAAAAATCTGTTCTATTCTTAGAAACAATATTGTAAACTAATAAAACACTGAATCATCAACTGTATCATTTATGGTTTAACCCCTGTTACTACATAAGTTAAAATACGGTTAAAATCAGCTCCACCTTTACCAACTTCTGTTAAGTTCCACAGTCTGTAGGTAACATCACATTTTACCATCCTTTTCACCTCTGACAATTTGTCAAACTAATCTAGATTAGATATTTGTTATGTTACAGCAATAAACGCAACATTGTTTAAAAATCTTGGTGGAGTACTTGTACTTTTGTACTTCTAGTAAATATTAGATCATGTAGTTTTACTTACTAGAAAGATTATAGTGTACTTCTACTTGAGTATTTTTTGAGACAGATACATGTATTTTTACTAGTACTGAGTACTAGTACTGAGTTTGGGTACTTCATATACTTCTCCCTAAATGTTACTAGTCCTTGCTGTTGTGTTGCAGTTCACTTACTACAGTGGAATCCCAGACTGAGGCAACTAAACATCTCCAGATTATAGATCTGGAAGCACCAACACTCAGACGAGAAGACAACCTACCTACTGGTAGTCCAAGGATGTGAGATTCAGATGGGAGGCCAAACCGAAATTTCTTCGTGTCATGACTTATTTCCTGCACAAGGACAGACACACATGAGACAGAAACAAAAAATGAGTACTCGGTATATGATTCATGCAAACATGGTCTTGCTGTCTTAACAGTTTTGGGAGGGTAATTCTTTTTAAATTACAAGAAAACACACTCTCATTATTGTCAACAATTTTAATGACACTATCAGGCTGTTTCTATAAGTCAAGGTAGCTGTAAACCACATGTCCATTCTCACTTCATTGATTGAACTGCAGGTTTGGTAACATCTTACATCAGAAACCTAGTGTTTTTCGTACTTTTTCTATGATCACTCTGTAAGTTTAACGGGTGAGTTCAATAAAGACATGAAAGATGGTGACTGTGTTTTGTCAGCTTAGATGAACTGTGTTTGCTGATATTTGTGACTTCGGTAAAGATCAGATCACATTTCACAACCAATTTATACAGAAACCAGAAATATTCACTTGTGTTTTTCTTGACGCTGTTTGGAAAATTGGGCTATACAACAGTCACATGGTAGATCATTCATTAACATTTTATGTTTTATCTCAGTTTGTACATTGATAATAATTGAAATGAAGTGCATCTTCTTAAAACAGTACTTCACTGCACCACATAATGTAATCAATGAACTTCGAGTTCCACGAAGAGATGACTCAGCACCTTCTGACCCTTTCTTATATTACCTGAGGCAAGAGATCATATTTCAGTGAATCTTTTTCACATATGTTGCAGTGGTACTCCCCAAAACCTGTGCACAGACTTTGATGTGTGGAATTAGTGGAGTTAATTGGTGACTTTGTCAGCTTTACCTGAGAAACAATACTATGAACATGAGCGTAGATCTCTTCAGTTAGATACTGCTATGCTCCTCTGTGTCACATTAGTAAAACCTCAGTTAAATATTTAGCTGTATGAAATTAAGTTGTGTTTTCATGTTTTAATTGAGTTTGTTACTGAAGGTCTACAGAGAACACGATGGGCTTCTGATTGTATCTGAAGTGTATGAGCAGGTATGCAGCCTACCTGTTTCTGTATGAGGGGAAGTGAATATTTGACATTAGGGTCCTGCAGAGCCACAGGAAGCTTCTTCTTCTCTTCTTCAGAGCCTTGCAGAAAAAAGTACAGCACGGTCACTACCACCATGAACACAGCAGCTGCTGCCGGGATTATCTGCAAGACAATCATAGATGCAGAAGCATGAATTTCAATCTTGGTGCGCTGATATTTCACTTTTATTATGAAACTGCATAAGATCTGTGGGTCTGCGTAAGACTGAATGTTAAAAACTGCGAAAAGGGGTAAAACAGTAATTCATTCTCACCAAGTTCTCGTCCATAGTTTTAACAAGCAATAAAATCAGTCTGTGCTTCCTTCTCTTCACACAACCTGAAAGACCAGAGTCCAGCGAGAGTCAAGGCAACGAACGTCCCACCCCCTATGCACACACACTCACTCACTTACTCACTCACTCACTTACTCACTCGTTCTCGCCAACAGGGCCTCTAAGGGGCATGGCCTGCCTGCTGGGGGAAAGGTGACACAATGTCTAAAGCACCAATAGGAAGAGATCACATCATGATCCAACATGCAGTGGGAAAGAGGTGGCGATAATGCAGTGAGGAGCAGAGCCTTGAAATCACACCACTGAAGGAGGGGAGGAGAGTCACACACACACAGATTACATAAACTCTGTAACCCAACTGCTGAGGCCCTCTGGAAGAGAAAGGAGTTTATTCTTGAGTTTTCAATATTGTTGAAATATATAGTCCAACAGATATGAGACAGTTTACCAGCTGCAGTATATGTTTACATATTATTTTTCATCATTATCTAAAAATACATTATTTGCAAATTATTTGCAAAGTTATAGATTTCAGCAAAGTCCACATTGATTTATTAATATATTATTTAATTTGCAATAATTAGTCATTGATGTGTAAGCAGAATCTTAACATTGTAGGTGGTTTTATATTTATCAATGTTATCTATATCTATCTATATTGTTATATCTATCTATAGAAGAAGAAGATAATTTTGTATAAAATCTGTAAAATAACTAGGAACTAATGCTGTGAAACAAATACTGTGAAGTAAAGACTACTGCTGTACAGTTGCTTGGGGAAGTAGTGTAGTTAATTTAAAAAATAAAATACACGCTGAGGTTTAATAAGTATAAAGTTGATCATGTTCACCATGTCAGCATAGTCCGAATTAGCACTAAACACAAAGTGCAGCTGAGGCTGATGGGAATGTTTTGTGCCATAATTGGCCATAAACCAGATCAAATGTAAGCCAAATGAAAAATTTGACTTAATGGCTACATGCAAAGGAAAAGCAAAAGCCATTACAATTCAGCCTGACAGGAATTAGCTGCTCTGTCATTTACAGAAATCGCCAACAGAACATTATTGCAGTGCCTAGAGCCTGTAGCATGGCTAAAGTAATGATATTAGTGATATTATGTTTGATCTTACGGTTACTAATAACAGCAGCTACAATAAGCTGGCTGTACAGTACACAGTTTAACACCATGTGCTGTGATTAAATGTTTGTGACAGCTGGTTAACAAGTTACAGGAGAAGTGGAAACACTCACAATACCACATTAAAGCGATTGCAAAAAGAATCATATAGTTTTTGCCACAATCTGAAAAAATGGATTTAGAAGTGTTGCATTCAGTGACAATCATTTTCACAGACTAGACAAGAAAGTCACCATGGCCGTAGAATTTTATTCCCCAACCACCTCTGTTTAATGTTTAGTTTAATGAATGAGGCGCTGCACCACCAGTGTTATTCCACATATTGGGCCTCGTTTCTGCACATTACTGCTCAGTCCCTGAGGATTCTCCACTGTAGTCTTCATCATCTACCCCTGTGCCTGTTTGCATTCTGGGATACTGTGTGGTCTTCTGATCCATGTGGTCCTGGAGCTCCATGGCTCTGCTGCTGGACTGCTGCACATCTGGATCTGCTACATCCAAGTTCACTAAGACATAGATAGAAGGAAAACTGAATATAGCAGCATTTTGTAATATCGACTTATCACAACATTGAAGAGACACATCTTTACTTTTTTTAAGAGAACAACCTGCAACTTCGTCAGTACCACGCTCCTCCCTTACTGCTGCTGTCACTTTACCCCTGAGCAAAGTACTGCTCCCCAGCTGCTGCAGCAGAGCCGCTTAAAGGGAGCAGACAGCTGTAATCAGTTCAGCTGCCATTGTGGTAAACATGTTTTCTGTTGGAGAAAGATGCAAGATGTTCCTCTTTGCTTGGATTTTCTCCTGCAGAAGTCAGCATTGAAAAAATAAACAGGAAAGACAACAGGCTTGTTTTTGACAAAAGGAACAAAACACAGGTGGAATCTTAATTTTGAGTCTGAGCGTAGGCTGTATTTATGGGTGTACCTGTTTCAAGGTCCCGAAAATATACATGTAATGACAAGCAACTCAATTAAAGGCTCAGTCTACTAAAAACTAAAGGTTGACTAATGGAAAACATGCACAATACACAGTAATTTATTTTTAATTTTTTTTATTTTATAATTTTTTTTAGCTGCTTCACTTTGTCAGACAGCTTCTATTTAAATGATTTATTGATTCAACAGGTTTTTAGACAACATATTTTCATTTTTCTGTTTTTTACCTAATTCAAGCTAAAAACACCTTGTGATAAGAAATATGCTATTTTGACTACAAATTAAACAAATAAAAGTTTTTTAAGTGCATTTCCCCATGTGTATGCATAAATATGTGTCATATTTTTGAGTCAGACAGCCATTCTACATACCTGGGATTATATTTGAAAGACTATTTATTACAACTCTGTAATTTATCAAATTGCTTTATTTGTAGTTACTATAAACTGTCAGTAGAGGGAGTAATGGTGTAATGGTTAGAAATAGTAATTCCATATTTGGAATAACACATGAGCTGCGAGGCCTTAACACTGAACATTTTGTTGCACTGTGTGATATTCTTCTGTGCCTGGTGGATGCACAGTGTGTGTTGGGTTTAGTGGCATTTTCACAGGCTAGTAAAAACAGTTACTTTATTTATCTGGCACTAGTGACTGCGATTTACCATAATGATTTAGATGTGGATAATAAAATAACAAATTCATGCTGAAAATGAAAGCTCTGCCCTCTAACAGGTGCAATAATTCAGAAAAGGTGGAGCCAAAGGGTATGGTTGATGAACCTACTGTAAATTATGTAGATCTGTATCTGAACCTTCCAGACACAGGTGTTTGTATATTACAATCACTACACTCAGGTGATCATTATTTGGCTGCATTAGTGATGATTTACGCGACTTACTTTAAAGGGCAATACTTAGGCAATCGCTTAGTTTTATATTTTTGATTAAGTTGCACACCTTAATGGGCGGAGCTTCCAGTTTCACAGTCTGGAATGAAAAAGATCACAGCAAAGCCGCCCCACAGTCCCAGAGGAATTGAGTGTGGTGAGGATGAACCCTGGAGACACACACACACACACACACACACACACACACACACACACACACTTCAGGTCATGTTGTCACAACTGGCAGACTGTGGGGGATTTTGTCTCTCTGTCTGGAAGAAACACTATGAAAACAGCAGCTGATCTGGGAAAGTGTTGTACTCAGCGATTAGAGTGTGTGTTCTAGGTGAGTGTGTTTCGTTGTGATGGTTAGTGTTAGGGTATGGGGTTGGATAATGCATTATGTTACTGGGTTTCCCCACAAAAACAATCTGTGTGTGTACTGTAAACACAGATGTGGTGGAGATGACAGAATACAAAGGAAGAAACCTTTTAGATAAATTTGGTACATTTAGATTCAATACTAAAAAGCAGAATAACCAACAGCTCCTGTAAATAGACAGTGTCTTATTTTAATGATGAAACTAATACTGTTTTAAAGTAGGTGATAACAGAACCTCACAGCTCTTCAGTGTGTTAGTTCAGTCATACTAGTGTGACACTCCCATGGAGACATAGACTGAATTATACTTGATTTTTGCATCATTCTTTGGAACAGAATGCAGAGAGATGAAGATAGAAGTGAGAAAAGAGAGAAATAAATATGATTTAAAAAGACATGTTAGGACTTTGTGGCTGGTGTTTGCATGAGCATGTGTGTCATTCTGCTGTTTTATATTGTTGAAGACCTCTCACATTTCAGTTTTAACTCCGGTGTTACATGTCCCACTGCCACCCTAAATGCCTCTGAAACTGAGTCTGACTTTTTCCACATTTTACCACTGCAGCAGCTGAGTAAATTTGTTAACTGTATCGAATATAAAAACCGTGAAACACCACAAATACCAAAGACTAAAAAAAATGAATAAACCACCAACCATATGATGTTTCATGTTGCTCCTTAGCTTTTGATGCATCTTGATCTTGACTTGTCCAAATGTCTTTGAAATTCTCTTTGCCTGGTCTGTCCTTGCTGTAGAGGTCTGCAGGAAAAAAGTAAAGGTCAGTATATGTATAGTTCAGTTTTCAGAGTTTATACACTTTTGACATTTTTTTTGTAGTTTTATTTGAGTTGCATTTAGAAATGTGGTCTTATGAGTTTTGGTGTATTTAAGTGAATGTGAGCACAGACAAATTCTCAACACAGTCTGATTATATTTGCATCTTGTTGTCATTTAACCATAGATGATAATGAAGTGTAAGAAACATGTGCACATACATTCAGGAGAATATTCTCTGTTCTGTGCACAAGTTTTGAAATCCTACCAGGTCATATGTATACTCTAGTTATCTATTATTCAAGTATGTACGAGTTGTGCTCTGTTCTTGGGGCGGAACCATATGAAAACAGCTCAGTGCAAAAACTGCAGAACCTATGAGTATGTCAAAGATCAGTTTTGTAGGGTTGGGGGAAGTCATGTTCATCACCAAAGCCACTGCTGTCAATTAGAGCTATCAGAGGTTTGATACCAACATGAGTGGTTGAATTACGTAGCACAAAAAATTGGATCATTAAATGCAGTGATAAAAGCAAACACAATAGTTTTAGAAAGAAAGTAAAATTGTGGCTTATAAAAAAATAGCAAGGCTAAATGTATAATTTGCGCATGTGCTGTATGTCCTCTATGTGTGTAAGATTTTTGATACTTTGATAGCTTTATGAAGTACAAGCACTTACACTTCTGTATTAAGGCATTCCACAAAGGATCACAATGGGAATAAGTCTAGCACTTTGTGTTTTCCTTGACATTTTGTGGACATGTGGGACATTGAGTCGCCTTTCTCACTATGTCAACTAAACTAAAGTAAAATAAACTAAACTAAAAGCATTCCCTACTACAGAAAGTAGATAGGATGTGACACTTCAGATGATGAATTTATTGCTAATTACTCTTTTCAAAAGGTCAAAAAAAAAAAAAGTGAAGGCACTTTGGAAATTGGTAGCAAGAAATTGAAATCCCCACAATGTCAAGACAGTCCGAGTGCTGTCCCAAGCCCAGCAACTGGGGAGGGTTGCGTCGGGAAGGGCATCCGGCATATGCCAAATCGATGTTCGGACCATTCTCTGCTCTGGCAACCCAAATCACGGGACAGACAGACAAAGAAAAAAAAAAGGAATTTGAACCTATGGATCTTCTATCAGATGTGACAGATGTGTTTCCAATAATCTACAAGGTTTTGGGAAAAGGATAGCACAGAATCTCTCGGTGTAGTTGTTGTTACACCTACAGTGCTGTGAAAAACTATATGCCCCCTTCCTGATTATTTATTTATTTAATATCTGTCTCACTTATATGATTAATATTGTTGACTGTTGGTATGATGTTCTTTGTATGACATCTCATCAGTCCACAGAATATTTGCCCAAAAGTCTTTCAAGTCTTTCAATTTTTTTTGTCAAATGTGAGACGAGCCTTTGTGTTCTTCTTGGTCGGCAGAGCTCAGAGCTCAGAGCTCTTACACGGATGCTATTTTTGTCCACCTGACTTAGGCGCAGCATGTTGTGTTGCAGGCAGGTTTGGACAGCTTTCTTAAGCAAGCTTTCTTAACTTAATAAATTAAAATTAGTTTGGTGAATTTAATCATTTAAGTGTCACAAATATGCAAAGAAAAAAAAACAGGAAGGGGGCAAATACTTTTTTACAGCACTGTATTGTAAATTAATGAGTCACAGTCATAATTATTACAACTAAAGCACAGTCATGGCTGCAGCCACATTCACAGTAACGCCCATGTCATTCCATAGCTGTGAAAGAAAGCATCATAAACTTTATAAGCAAGTGACAAATGAAAAAAGTAGGAGCCAGTGACTTTGAACATTATGGTACAATGACTCTTAAAACAGAACTTATGTACACATACACATACCTGTATGACTGATGAATGTTAGCATGGCCCTGAAGCCTCTATGTGTTATGCTGCTGTCTGAAGTGAACAGAATCACCATGGTGTCATGGTAGGACAGGACAGCAGGAGGTACACTGACACCGCACAGCACCGCTACACAACACATTGCAGAAACATTACAATGTTACATTCCTATTGAATCTGACATGAAAGCAACAAGGATTAGGAAGAGAAACAGGTAGACAAAAAAAACAGGGCAAAGAGTATGAGAGCAAAGGATAGGACAAACAAGTTCAGACATCCAGTTCTTCAGCCCTACCCAATTCTTCTGTCTGTTCCACGTCTCCCAGGACAATGAGAGAATCATACAAACAACCGTCTGACTCCTCCAGATCCAGATCAACAAAATCAAGCTGAAACACAACACAAGAACCTGCATTTGGTTACTGATCATTTTTTGACAAAACTAAGAGGTAACATTATTTTATGAAGAGGTTAAGTTCTGAATCAACCTTAATAATGTGACCTGGAGGAGCATAGATGACCCAGCGGATGATGCAGTTATTACTGTAGGATTGTGGGTAATTTGGGCTGTGGATGACAGTCTGATCTTCAACCAGAACAACTGTCCCGCATCCTGATTACATGTACATGCACATGCGCGCGCGCGCGCACGCACACACACACACACACACACACACACACACAGATATGTCAGGTATTATTACAGTTACAGAAGACAAACCAGTTTAACATAAATTTGCACACTAACAAAAAAAGACACAGATGCACAGACACTACCAGCTTGGCTCATTAACTCTGTTTGTGTGTGTGTCTATGTGTGTATTTTGTGCAGCTTATTATTGTATCATGGGACATCTGCCAGCACAGCTCACAGGTTGCTATGAGATCCACAATAAGCAGACACAGCAGAGGAGGAATCTGTACTGTACATACTATATATATAATATGTAGTATATACACAGTATGTGCCATATCAGCAGGATGAACTGTACATTCTGTAGCTGAAACTAAGTAATACATACAGGGTAGTTTGTTTTTGTACTGTTCGCACATGTAACTTGGTTTTACATACACAGGTACGCTCTATGTGCCTGTTTTGTGTGTTTATAATGCATGTTCTGTTTCCCACCAGGATCAGATTGTCTCTGGACGGCACGATGCCTAATGACTAAGCCACTTCCTGCTTTGCTAATGTCAGAGGAGAAGAGAAGTGTTGCATTCTGGTTTAGAAGCACCGGACCGGGTTGGACACTTCCACAGAACATCCCTGTAAAAAAAAAAAAAAGAGAAGAGGATAATGTAGTTCTTTATGTGCTGTATGTGTGTGAGTTGTGTGTGTGCAGCAGTTGATGTATTACTGTCACTAACTGGCAAAGAACTAATTTGGAGAAGTTGTAGAACAGGTTCTTTATCTCTTTTCTTTCAGCATAATGGGTTAGGTGCTTGGTTCGGATCTGTAGCGAGCTGTGTGAAAAAGACCTTTTGCCATGGAATTGTTTCTTCTCGAACAACAGCACAACACACAATAACGTTGTAGGTGATCTCAGCTTATTTTTAACTAACCCAACAAGTGCACTGTATTTTATGACTTTCATTTAATTGCATGAATTTTCAAGACTACGAAGAAGTATGGATTATTGCACTTTTTTCCTGTTTTCCTGTTCCTGTCCGTTCGACTGAAAACCTCTTCCAATGCCCAACGGCTTTGGGAGAGAAGGTGGAACTGGTCTCTCATTCAGGAAATCATGTTTATATTCAGCTCTGATCACTGCCGGAGATGATGTTTTGGCTGTAGTTAGAGTGAGGACAGTGACAGAGGTTAGAGCTACAATGTGTAAGCTTTGGAAATCAAGCGAGCTGTAGCATGAGACTCCAAAATTAATCCATCGAGGTTGTCAAATACTGAAGCTGTGCCGACACCATACAACCAATGTAAAAACCCAAGGTGTCTCAAAGACCTACTAGAGCCAGACTTTCCTTTTAGTATATGATGCGCAGGGTTTGACCTCTGATTGATAATAAGAGCAAGACTCGTTCAAAGACCTGTTCTGAGAGCCCATGTCACGAGAAACTTTTACAGCTCTTACAGCTTCTACAAATTAGGTAATTGAGAGTTGGCTTTGATGGCACCTCTTCACACTAAGATAAGTGATGGACCAGAACTAGACAACTAGCTCTAGGACTTGGACTAGGACTAGTTCTTCCCAGTCTCCATCAGTATGTACATACGTGTTTGAAACTCACCAACAGGCCTGTGGGCTCCTACTGAAACCGTGAGTCGATCGTAGCTGCAGTGAGAGTCATTCTCCAGATTAAAATGCTCAAACTCCAACAGAATACTGTAGCCAGGAGGGACACTGATACTCCACAAACACAACCTGAGGAGACACACTGAGAGGTGACGTGGATTCAAAATGCTCAACATTCATTTAAATAAGAATTTGAACTTCCTTTTAAGGATTATAATGATAATTACTAATAAGTGCATGTTGATCTTTAGGTGTCGGTGTTATCACAGTCAGTAGATAAATGGCTTTTATTTAAAATGTTTAGGGTTGTAAATCATAATGGTTTATTGGACAGTGATTTGTTATCATGTCTAGTTTCACCTTCTCTGAAGTGTCACTCACTCATTGTTGTCATAGTGATCATCAGGGAGGGCGGGGATTCTGATTACCCCCTCACTGTCACTTAGAGGCCCATCTCTGACACTGCAAAGTCCTGACACACACACACACACACACACACACACACACACACACACACACACACACACACACACACA
>OMLM01002088.1:4317-20494 GCA_900302695.1 Helostoma temminkii | reverse complement strand
GCAATACACAGCATGTATAATTGTAACTTGTTGTGTCCACTCACTGCAGACATAGAAGTGAAAGAGGCTGTGGTTCAATAACAGAATGCTTCTTCCTCCACAACATCTGAACAGGCAGATTTAAATATAAAGACAATGGCTGCTTTGTGTGGTAGAAGGCAGCAGTAAAAGCAGGAGCATGCAAGTTCTTGGCAATAATTATCAACCCTTCACAGAAAATGTTAGTAAAATATCTAGAATATTCAATCCCCTTGTGTCACTTATGGTGTGAAGATACATCTATGATTAAGTAGCAAGCATTATGACATGTTCATTTGCATATCATACTGTCAAATTGAGTGACAAGAACCTGAATTGTTCTTCAACTTGCTGTGCAGCTCTTTTCTGGGTTTGTTCCATTAGCTACTTGCTTGTTCAGCCACTACTATACCTTGCCCATGAAGCCTGTTGCTCCAGTGATCAGCACGCTTTTCCCTGCATAATATTCTGGGATGGTTGCCATGTCTGCAGTCTTGTCCAGTGGGCACTGCAACACCTGCACAGGGGGGAAGAAAACGCATACAGGGAGGTGATTGTAGCTGAAACCACAGGTGGAGACTGAGCATGTGAATAAAGAAAAAGTTACAAGCATGGCTGAGAGGGGAGGAATGACTTATGCAGAGCTTGAGAATGTGCTCAAGGTTGTCAGACCTGTTCGCAAAGTGAATGCCTTTACCCTTTAGCTTCATAAGCTGGAGGAGTGAGTGACAAATGTAAGGAATTTCTTGAAGGCCCTGAAACATTCCTGTTCCCTCTAGCTGAAAAGCTCCACATGTCATCTGGCGTTACTTCACTATATACACACACACACACACACACACACTACAGAGGATGGAGTGTAGGTTGGGCTGCATGACTCGTGACATCTGGAGGAGCTCCAGCTAGAAGCAGAATATTAATATAGGAGAGGGGATTCATATACATGTGTTCAATCTAATACCATAAACTGAAAGTCTGAGGTTGCCATTTACTGGTGAAAATGACTCATTTTCACCATAGTCACAAGAGTTCTAGGAACACTTATGTCACAACTTTCAAATCTTCCTTGTAGAAAAGGAAAGCAGCATTTCAGAATTTGTTACAGATAAATTTTCTAGCAGCTTTAATTCTAGCTCTGCAACAGCATGACAGACAAAACATGACAGCGCCTTATCAGTCAGATAAGGTTGATTTGTAAATAGACTGATACTGTCCAGCTGATAAAAGGCCATTCATGAGATAACTCCCTTTAATCAGTAACTCAGTACTGGTCCAAGCTCAGATGTGGCTGAAATGCATTAAACACCCAAATTTGCCATTCCCAGTAGTACAACAAAGCAAATACATCTGCAGAGTGAACTGAAAATATTCACTCATCATTGACCACAACATGGCCAATAAGACAGACTGCTGTGTTTTGTGACAAAACTGAGATAATGTCTCATTGGTGCACATAGAGCAAACAGGTCTGCTGCTAGTGAAGTTGTTCTCTGGGACTACAGTTCATTGTTGAGTGCAGCAACACGGGCAACTGAGTCATTTGTGCCTGACAGAAATACTGTTCTTGTGAACTAGCTGGTGTCAGTTAACAGGATCTCAGCAGACCTGTGCACAAAGCAATGGCTCACAATTCCAGCCATGTGGGATCATCAAGGTAACACTAAGTTTTTGCAAGAGATAAAGCTAAAACCACTCATTCTGACAAATCACTTCAAGCTTCCTCCAGACTTTGCCTATAATATTGGTTAGAGCAGTAGACCGATACAAGCCTGAGTTTTAGTAGCAACTATGTTTAAACCAGTTATTCAGCTTTGCCTAATGACACTGTTAAAGCACTTGTACTGGTAAGTGGGTTTCTAAGAAAACTGGAGGCCGGGAGAGGGTTCAATAAACGATATGAGGAATGAGACGTTTCAGGATGCATTTCTAACAAAATTACTGTGCTAGTAGAGCTGACAGAGGGCTGAAGACAAAATCTAAAGGTTTACTACCAGTGAATTCAGTTTGAGTTAAAGAAGCAACTGTGAAAGAACATTCGTCTGCTACTGTAACAAACTCTGCACTGGCTTTGTACCGCTTCCCTGAACACCTGCTCAGGCTCTGGTCACTGCTGCAGATGTACAGTTTGCTGCAACACACCCTGTGCCAAGCTCCAAATGTACCGTTAGAGTCCATGCTGTGACTACAACAAAGCTGCATTTGAAATCCCGTGTGGCAGATACCAATGCAGGTGTAGTGGACCAGTCCTGCAGACTCTCAGCTACTCCCGATTTGTCACTAGATTTGGTATTAAACGTTTAATGAGGAAAAACTTATGTAACTTTGAGTTTAAAAATTACACATGCGCTGTGCTGCATTGTCCTTTACGTGCACACTGGAAGTGAAAGTGACAAAAACTGTTAACGTGTAAAAGGAAACAAATGTACAAGTAGAGAAACAAAACACAAGGCAGCAAGCTTGTGTCTGACCACATGTGCTGTGCATGTGGCCTAGGAGGCCAACTGCCTCTTGCCAAAATCTAAATAAAGCTCCTGTATCTAAAATGGCTTAGTATGAACAGACTGCATGTTGTTAGGGAGCAGCTTGTGCTTGTGTCCAATCATGCGAGTTTTAAGCCAGTGAAAGTGTAAAAATCAGGGTGTGTGCACACGCACAATGTCCTGCACAAGCTGACAGTGACACACTGATATTGCAGACGTGTGACAGCAATTTACACAGCGCTTCTGTTCAGGGGGAGGGGCAGGGGGCAAGAAGCATGTACCAAATAAAGTAGGATAGGAACAGTCATCATAAAGCAGCCAAATGCTATCAAACACCAAAGGCTGCAGATCTGCAGAGGAGACAAGACATTAGACAGCTGGGTTATGCTGCATTCACTGGCAGGGTATACTAAGGCTGGTGTTCCCTCCTACTGCCTTATCTACATACCAAATGTGCCCAGAAGAAAAGATGCTGTGAACTAAGGAGAGAAACTTGATAAACCAAGCTGATGCCCATTTAAGTCACTGTGAGACTGAACTGCAGAACTGGGACAACAAAGGTAAATGTAGCACTTTCTCTGTAGTATTCCTCCCATGTGTGTCCTAAAGTTCAGCAGACAAACTGTCAGGCTAACAGCTGTAATTTTATGCTTTGGTCTGGCCAGGACCTTCTGGGGCCTTTGATCAAGTGTCTGTGCTGCTGTAGGCTACAATCAGACAGGTAGCAAGTTGATCCCGATGCCACATCTTCAATGAATAATTGATGTTTAAAAACTGGGCACCTGTGGCTGAGGTTAAACAGCTTTGACAGCCTGAGAAACAATCCATATCTGACTGATAGTTTAAAAAGTGTTCTTAAACTTTGTTCCAGACTTTCACTTAAAATCTTGTGCAATGCTCAAGAAAACAAACAGTGGACATCTCTTCAGAGAGAATGGCACATGACTCAAAGGCAAGCAGGCCGTGGTGATGCATCATGTTCCAGTAACTATTGAGGAATATCCGTCTGCAACAGTGTGATCATTCTAGAAAGAGCTACCGACTTCCTGCTGATGACTGTGTCAAACGCACCACTGTTGTAGGTGGCGTGTACAAACTTGCATTACAGGTCAAATCACTCAAGATGAGTGGAGGAAAGTCAGACTATACACACACTAGACGGTGCAGGACACTTATAGAAAGTGAGCACAAATAATAAACGCAGACTCAACATTTGTCAGGAGGACGACGATTCTGGTCCTAAAGTGCCACCGAGTCTGCTCGTTTCATCTCCCTGGTCTATCCACTCTGATCTGGGATGTAATTTTATGACTGAACACACCCGATCCAGGTAAAACACAGTGGGTAGGGCAGGAATTGTTGGGAAAACAAGGAGCAGCAACCTTCATGCACCAGATTTGCCCTCCTCCAATTTATATAATGTGAGAGATCTCTGGATGTGCGTTTGTCAAGCATGTAAGCAGCAGTGGCCATGAGCCTCCAGATGATTTTAAGCCTCATCTAGAAAATATTTGACGAGGGCGCGCATATGTGTAAATAAATAAATAAATAAATACACACAGGTACACGAACATCTCAAACTGTTCAGGGGTACTGAAACACTCAGCTTAGATACCTGCACCAGCAGCAGCTGAGTCGAATCAAGCTTCAGCAACTAGGGCACACCTGTACGGTAAGCGCAGAGGGTCGAGAATGAACACCAGCACTGACCTTAACGTTGGCAAAATGACTCAAACCGTCAAGTGAAACGCTTAAGGGTTTTATTTACTAGCAAGAAAAAAAATATAAAAAACATAAAAAAATAAAAAAGGCCGAGTAGGCGAGAAAAGGCGGAACTCGAAGTTGCAGTGTTATCTCGATTAGCATCGAACTCGCCGAATTACCGGCAGGAAATACTCGGGGGTTTTGTAGCAGTAGTACTCCTAAACTGAGAGCACATGACATGAGCTGAGACAAGACATAGGAAGGCTTTTAAACATGATGATATCACGGTTGTGTGTTAAGGAAGTCACCACTGTAGCACAGCAGGCAGCGGATCCTGTGATTCTCATTACACACAGCTGCCGCACATCCTTCTCAGTCACTACTCACCGTCCATTCGCACAAAACCACAGCAATGTTTGGCTTCGGCTGCATTTAAAGTGACTACTGCGAAGCCTGGAAGCAAATTAAAAGTGAGGCCGCTCGGCTAACGCTGCCTTAAATTAAAAGTGCCAGGGGTAGGTTGGGGGTAATTAAGATGATATTAGAGCTTGTTCTCACTGTGGCTGTGACTCTGGGTGCTGCGGTGACACTGCTAATCAGTGTGAGTGATAGTGAGAGGCGATAAATGTTCATGAACTTGTCCGCTGTATGTGCGTGTATCTTCGGTGCTACAGTTTAGCGACCCTCCCGCCTCCTAGCGCATCTCTTCCTCCACGTTTTCACACACCCAGCAGAGTCACAGCAACTCTCACCGCTGTGAAAACGCTAATGAACGCTACAGCAGAACAAACCCAGCTTGCTGACGACATTTGAAAGGTGTACATACCAGAAATGACGAGGTTTTCCCGGTTCTTAAACTTCAGAGTCCGGCGTGTGGCGGTGGTGGAGAAAGAGGAGGAGCAGCAGCGTGTACCGCTACAGAGGGTCAGAGTAGAGACTCTGCAGGAAGCCCGAACCCAGGGCGGATAAATGAGCCGCCGTGACGTCAGCGGGTCTCCGACAAAGATAGGCGAAGAGAAATAAGAGGTCTTCCTCCAGCCTGTTTCACCTCGCCTTAGGAAATAATAATGCTTTTGCTTATTATTAGCTAAAATTTGGAAGCCAGTAGTACATCAAGTAAAAAGAAATTGACAGGATAAAAGAGAATAATATGAAGTCAAAACTATAAAACAAAATTAAAAAATGTCATAAATTAAAGGTTTATTTCATGTGTTAATACACATTCGGCTGGTCAGTGCACTGTTTCCATACATCAACAATTCTTGGTATATAATTTAAAATGTAGCATAGTGGTAAATGTCTTAAGTTAAAATAGTCTATTTAGGTTTCATTATTTTTCATTCTTATTTTTTAAATGTTTGACTCCATTAATTATAGATCATATTATCATTAATGTATATGTATATCATGTGTACATATACATATATATATATAATGTATGTAATTTCTTAACCAATATATACCATACATATACCAACATAATATGACTTTCACCAAATCATACAGCCTTAATTTAAAGGATAAACTGTAATTCTGGCACATCATGAACAAATCTGGTTTCAAAATGGTTTTTGCTGTATTGGTTAACTTTTCGGCACTGGCTTTGTCAAAGGTTTTGTCTCATAATTTTTACGTTTTATCATCATCATTATTACATTCTATGTTTTTCACAAACTTCTCTCTTTATTTTATTATTTTTTTCTTGTGACAGAATCAGGCTTCCATATAGTATGGAACTGGCCTGTAGTTGTTGAATGGCAACTTTGGACAATAACTCAGCACCTACAGGAAGAATTTAAATTAAAATTTTATTTCATACGTAGTTGATACACTAGTTAATTGGTTTCCCAATTTCAGCCACTGGTCTATTTAATATGTAGCTTGGTGGCTAATGTCAGCAGATATTTATTTTGCCAATTTGCAGACTTGTATTGCTATTTTGGCATTTACCATCCTGTGATCATCACTTGTAGCCACAAATCAAATAAACAATTAATACTGTATGGCAGAATTCATCCTATGCATTTGATCCATCTTATCGCTCCACTCTGATATCAGTATCTGTCACAGACGATCGGAGCTGGACTTACTTCCTACAGGGGGCCAGGACAAAAAAATTGCTGTTGGCCCACTATTTCAATAGAAGTATATGTACCCTGTTTAGTGATCCCCATTATACACAGCAGATGAAGCATGGCAGCTAGAGACAGAAACAAACCAGTGCTCTAGTGTTGTAATAATAAAAACTGCCCCACAGTAAATAGATGAGAATTCAAAGTACTGTAGTAAACTTTGCACTAAAACACTAAAGTCATAGAAAACGTATCGGGGACAAAGGTGAAACTGTTTGAATAAAGCACAACAGCATCTTGAATGTACAGCAGGGATTTCAGTCCTGGTCCTCTAGGACCAATGTCCTGTCTACTACCGATTACCTGCATCAGGTGTGCTCAGCCAATACAAAGCTATATCAATTCATTTTGTCTTTCCCCTCTCCACTCTCATCTGAGATGGTATCGTCCAGTTTCAGATTCACTGAACTCCTCTGATCCATGTAATCAGCAGTGGGTAGGGCAGGTTAGTTGGAAAACAAGCAGAGCTGGTGTCCTTGAGGAAAAGGGTGGGGAACGCCTGATCTATACAATAAAAAAATGATTCAAGCAGCAGGAAGCACACTAAACTAATTCTAGCTGTTCCTTGTGCTTTATTCCAAAGGTGTCCATGTGCAAGTTGTAGGTGTGAGCAATCTCAACAGAAGTGCAGGATCTTGGACTTTCCCTAATGGAAACTATACATATTTCTGAACAGAGACATAATTGATATAAACACCAGCTTCAGAAGAGCATAAAAGCTTGGACTGAGGTTTTTAGATGTCTGAGGAGAAACACTGACGACAAATCCAAAATCTATCTTGGCGTGTAACTGAAAGACCTCTTTGTTTCCTGTAGTTGTAAAGTATGAGTGTGCATGTGAGACAAAGACCTGTTTCAGTCTGCACCACGATCATGTGGGCATCAGCCTTATTCTGAATATTTTTTACAAGGCTACGCTTCTTAACACAGAGAAAATAAGTAGATGTTTGCCCTCTAGTGGTGAGTGCTGTTTTCTGTAATTTCTGTAATTCTTTTCATCTACTTAATCAAGACAACACTTGTGCTTTTCTTAGTTCTCAGACAAAACTAAAAACAAGTCTTTTATTTCCATAATCATATATAATGCACATTGGTAGTAAGGCATAAATAATACAGTGCAAATCCTGCTCTGAAGCAACATCATGATAAACTGTTGATCAGCAGGTGGATCTTTCTTTGGTGAATGATCACAATGGATATCAGCACAGCTTCTGGACAGAGATGAGAATTTTAACTTCCGCTTGCTTTTACTCTCCACAGACAGATCCACGTCTGTAAGAAACAAACAATGCATATGAAGAGCATTTACAACAATTAGATGTAGCCCTGTTT
Source organism: Helostoma temminkii (assembly GCA_900302695.1). Lineage (NCBI taxonomy): Eukaryota > Metazoa > Chordata > Actinopteri > Anabantiformes > Helostomatidae > Helostoma > Helostoma temminkii. Next base: position 12,828 of record OMLM01002088.1, on the reverse strand, counting down.
CCAAAAAAGTTGGGACACTGTGTAAAATGTAAATAAAAATATAATGCAATAATTTGCAAACCTCATCAACCATATGTTTGATTATAAATAAGACAACATATCACATATTGAAACTCACTAATTAGATTTTGTCAACAACTCATTTCGAAAAGGCTGAAAAAGTTGTGTAATGCTAAAAGAAAAACAAACAAAAAAAACAGCAGATGGAGCTGAAATGTCTCACAACTAATTAGGTTAATTCACAACAAGTGTGCGTCATGATGGGATATAGAAAGAACATCCTAGAATCCATTTCCATCTGATTTTAAAATGCATTCTGGGTGATCAGATCAGAAGTGGACAGCACTAAATACAAGTGCAAACAGCCACCAAGATGGACTGTGATCCGATCACTTAAACCACTTGCCCAGGTGGTCTTGGACGCATCTGACCACATCTGTTTTGTATTGTAAATGCTAATGCTCATGCCTCCCTAGCAACGCCGTTACAGGAAAATATGTTGTCAGTGAAGGACGTAGTAGAAAGAAAGAGGCATGAAGCTAAACACTATGTGTGTATTTGAGCTGAGGAATCTGTTCAAACTAAATTTGATGACTGCGATTGTAACCACCTGTTTGCAAAAATAACGCAGCAGCAGTGAAAACTGGACAAGTGGTCTAGGACACTTTGATGATGCATATGTGTATACAGTCGTAAATGGTAATTACCCAAGATGCATCCTAATACCAGGTGTAAACATGGCCCCAGAGAGTCTTTCAGAAGTAGGAATGTTGCATGGTTCACAATATCATTATATCATTATGAAGATTAAGAGAATCTGGATAATTAAATCTGGATGATTAAAAAACTGAGCTTATTTAAGATGGGCTAAGGCAAAGTGGAAAACTGTCCTGTGGTCGGATGAGTCAAAATTATTTTAATTAAAAATCAAAAGCAGCATCTATGATGTATAGAGGTGCATTACTGCACAAATCATGAGTAACTTGTGCAACTGTGAATGCTCCATTAATAAGCAACATATGCCTCCATTCAGACATCTTTTTAATGCAACGCCTTGTTTTTTTCAGCAAGACATTATGTTTATGTCCCAGCATTTTTGCAAACAGCGTTTTTCAGTGAATTTTCTCACCCATGAGGTTGGCACTGGAGGTTGTCAGCACAGGGGCAGTGATCTCGTGGGCCCTCCTGGTCCCAGGCCAACATGTCCATCAACAGGTTAGGGTGGCTCAGACAGGGCTCACCCTTCTCTGGTTTAGGGTTACACACTGGGAATAACAGCTCTGGAGGATGCAGAAAACAGGCAAGTAAGGGAAGTTCAAACCAGTCCTTTATTTCCTGATCAGCTGATCCTGATAAATACCCAGCTTTTGCTGTTCACACAAACCAAAAATAAGCCTGTATAACTTCAGTTTCCTGGACGTAGATCTTTGCATCTTTGCAAAAAGGAAATGATAGTTGAGGTATCACATGACCACATACCACCAGATGTTACTCTAGAATATGTGTTACTAGAATATGTGTTTTTGTAGTGTAGTAAATACTGTACGGGCTTTAATTCACCCAAATTCAGTTCAAACCAACAATAGAATCAAAATATAATATAGTACAGATGAGTACAAAAGAGAAAGCTGAATGGTTTATGGGAAACACATACTAAATGTGAAGAGCATTACTAAAAATATGAACTAGACTGTTTGGCCTCAGCCAAACACACATTTTAGTGGTATCCCAGCTCATACTGTGCTACATACAGGAAATAAATAAATGGGACACCTTAAAGGGCGACTTCACACATTTTCAATTAATTTTAACTTAAAAACCACACCACATGACATCATCCAGAGGAGCTTATCAGTTCAGCTGATGTCATCTGGTTGTTCACACACAGGCTGTAGTCTTAGTAGACCAGCTCCTCCAGAAGCAGAGAAATGTTTTACTATATTGTTTCATTCCATGAATATACATATACTGCCCCCCAAAATGAATCTGTTTGTCTTGTATGTGTTCTTTCTGATCTCAGCCTCAGTCTCTGAGGGTATCACTGTTTAAGCTCACCTCGTTGAAAGGCACAGCAGAGGTCTGGCCTGCAGTCACTCTGACCCTGACAGATGGTTCCCTCTGTTCCTTTGGTGGCATTGACTGTGCACTGGCCCCACACACACATCTGATCTGAGCAACACTCCTCATCCTTAGTGCAGGGCTGAGTGGAGACACATTCAGACAAGTACATGAAGCGCACTCAGTCTTTTGCTACATTCACAGTTAGTGTTTTTGGAACATAATCTATGCTTTCACTGATCCATTTTTAGTATTTTTAATACTAATCAGCACTATGTGTAGCATTTTTATCCAGTGATGTTTATGACTTAGATTTATTGATGTAGCTGTACTGTATAGAATAAATACATATTGATGCTATTTACATGCCGACACATTTTATTGTGATAATACAAGTTAAAGTAACTTCAGATATGTTATATTAGAGGTTTCATTGTGCAGGATTTGTGTGGATTAGGTACTAAATCTGTTACTGTAGCGAGTGGCATAGACAAGAAAAACCCTACAAACAATCCTACAGACATTTTTTTTCCAGAAAACTTGAGATATTTTCTAAAATAAAATAATTAAAATCTGCATGTCTTATTAATAAGCTTGCAAATTTGGAGATTGACGCCTGCAGTACACTAAAAAAAAAAAGTTGGTAAAATAGGCAAAATAGGAAAAGTAAATATTCAATAACTGTTGTGGAAAATTCCAAAATTAGCAAGTTAATTGGCAATAGGTGAGGTATCATGACTGGTAATAAAAAGGCTCTCTGCCAAGGCTCAGTTTTTAAAAGAAAATATGGGACACTTTCACTGCCAAAAGAGAAACTTTGTTAGAGAATTGGGAATCAGAAAGACATATTCAAAAAGAATATTTATCAATGTAAGACTGCAAAGAATTTAGGCCTTTGACCATCTATTGTTGATAAAATTGTGAAATTTCCGTGTAACCTAATGCAGAAAGTACTGTTGAATATATATGTGACCTTTGAGCCCTCAGGCAGCATTGCACGAGAAATTGTTGTGGTACTGTGAGTACACCACAAGGCTTGTGAGTGCTTTGGAAAACTGTCGTCACTTAACACAGTCCACCGATGCATTCAGTAATGCCACCTGAAACTCTATTTCTAAAGTAGGAAGTCATACATTAATTCTAAGAAGAGTCATACTGAGTTTTCTGGACATGACGGTTCAGGGCTCTGGACCGGTCAGATGGATGGAAATACAATGGATATTTGCTCTGTGAGTCCACTTTTTAATTTGTTTTGGGAAAAAAATCTCAACTTTTCTGCAAATATGATTTGTTACCTTTTATCCAGAGGCAAAGCAACTCTTTGTAGCAAGCTACAAACAATTAATGTGTACTGTGCCACTGCAGATCAGCAATTCTCTCAGTCATGGATGCATTTATTTACAGCCATTATCCCTTTCTAGGATATTTAGTTAGAACAGTCTTATGCTGATTAAAACTCCACATAATTTCAGTGGGTTCACCACATCACATCTCATTCACACCGGAATGAAAAACAGTGCAGCACTGTGCAGCTTTAACTGAACATGTGGTAACCACATATGACAACTACTGACTGAATCCTCACCATATCTGTTGGTATGCAGGGGAGGCACTTAGAGTTCTCAATCTCATACAGACAGTATTTCCCATCACCACAGTCTTCATCCACCATGCATTCCTGGGTAGAGAGAGTACAGTAAGTAACAGAGCACAGAATTAAAATGCATGTTGAATCATAACTGAGTCAAACTTTAGACAAAAAATATATTATTCTGAAGCATAAGCACATCTGATGACAGTGTCTGTTTCAGCCCACCAAGAAACACTCAACCAAATATAATTATGGTTTACATATTTCTGTATCACAGGACCAGTTCTATTCCACTGCCCCCTCCTAATGATTTCCTAGTGTCTGATGGTTTCTGAAGTTGTGTTTTTTCAGCCACATCTCCATAGAAACTGTCTGATGCACAACATAAATTAAATTATACAGAAAGGCTTAATCTTACCACTGTTCTCTCTTCTTTCTCAGCCATGCTTGAATTTATTGGTTAGGTTGTTGCTGAAGCATTTGATGGTCAAAAGTACTGGAAATGGGAAAGTCTGGTACAGAGATGAGCATCTTTACATCCTCTGTGACGTGACCTCTTCCTCTATGACACACTAAGCTGAGCTAGAAATGTTAAATCGTGTTTGTTTGGTCACTTATCTGCAGGAACATCATATATACTAAGCTACTAAGTGCGTAATGCCATGCATGAGAACAGTGCCTGAGTGAATCTACAGGGGGACATGGGGGAAAAGCTGCCCCCTCCTGTTGTTTGGGTTTACGCCCCAGCTGCCCCACCACTCTGAACCTATGCAATGCTTAAAAGTGTAATTGTAAAAGTAAATGATAAATATGTCCATAACCTGTTCACTGAAACAAAATACAGAGAGAAAATGATTAATGTCAAAAACATTTTATACTAAAAAAATAATAAATAATAAAAACTAGCAGTGCCCCAGCAAATCCCTCTTGCCACCCCTTGTAAGATAAAAAAATATATATTTAGGGGTTTAAGCGCGTAATGTTCCTACACAAATCTGATTTGTTCAGTTGGCCCTTTCTTGTCAACTTTTTGGATGCTATTCAGATATTTGAGATTTTGAGTTTGTCTCTTTTTTCAATGTTTTTTTTTTTAATGTTATCTTTGTGTGTGTCGTCTCTGGGAAATCACCACTGAAACTGAGCCAAGTGCCAAAGAGCATATCTTACTGAGGCTGACTGAGGCAGACACAGGATCAGGAGCCTGTCTGCAGAATCTGTTTGTCATTACGCTGGGTAACTCAAAATGCATTATTAGTTCTCTGGTGTCTTTTAAATGTATGCAGGCTGCCTGTGTGTGTCTGATGGTAACACACATTGAAGGGGATGGCACATAGAGTGTAACCACACCCATGGACAGACACGTGCACAAATGTGCACAGAACACTCCTTATAAAGACAGATGAGGGCTGGCTTTTTTTTCTCCTGTTCCTCTCTCTCTCTGAACACCTTCAGGCTCTTAGTAAAACTTTCCTTTCTACTCACTCCCACCTCGGACTCCACTTCTCCCTGTTAACACATTCACATTCAGTTTTTGACTGCATTTTCTGTGTTCTCCCTATAAATACATCTGGAGAAGCTGAGATATTCTTCTTTAATATAGCATTTGCTGTCAGTTGAAATATTAATGAGGTGACAGACACACACTGGAAACTACAAATACGCACCATAATATCCTGCCATTATCTTAATAAATGCCAGATGACTATAGCTGTTAGTCTCGCAGGCCCACTACTAACTTTACCCTGCCTGTAAAAATATTTTCCACAAAAGTAATTCTTGGTAAAGCTGCAGCTCACCCTTCTAAGTTTAAATCAGCTGTGAAAACAACAGGCTGAGCTTAAGCCATGTTTAGATCAATGCAGTCTTTTTACATAGATACTGGAGAACTGAGCCCATGGCTTACACAGCCAACTCTAAAAAATAAGTTACTTCTGAATGTATGCATATCTGGTTAGAAAGTATTTATTTATTTTAACATACAGTATCAGTATAAACTGTGGTTACTTTCCACCTCACTAACAACAAAATAAACAATGTGTTTTAAACAGCATTGAATTTAATGTTGTTAATGATGAACATGAATGTACGAGTCTAGTCCAGATTTGTCCTTCAAACCTTTGACATTGAATCACGTGGTAACAAAGATAAAATTTTAAAAAAACATTTTAAACATAGTAAATGCTTTAATACAAACTGAGAACTGAACCACTGACTCTGCAGTTAGCAGGTGATCCTCTTGACCTGCTTACTTACAGAAAGTTACATAAAGTAACAATGGTAATCAAATGTTTTTCTATAGATTCTGTATTATAATAATTTGATTTAGCCACATAATCACATATACTTATGAGATATGAACCATATACAAAAAGATTTAGCTAAACACTAATGGCCATGTTACACTGAATATACAGAGGAAAAAGTAAAATGCATCCAACAGCTCATATTAGATCCAACAGCAGCAACACTGAGTGCTCACTTCAGCGTCTGATTGTGCTTAGTCACAATCTCATTCAATAGAGTTGCTATGGAAACAGCTTTGGTCCCAGGTAACTTGGCTGACAGCAAACGTTGCAACAGCCAGAGCCATTTAGGTTTGTAACAATGATCTATGAATACTGATGGGTGGGGATGTGTACACCAGAACAGGCCCAACAAGTAGTAGTGTATAGGCTGCCATAAATGTGTTTAACGGTATCAGACACAAATCTCTTAAATACCAGAAGCTAAATCATTATCACATTTTAATTAATTTTAATGAATTAAAGGCCCTATAACTAATATTTTACACATTTTCTGAGAAATTCGGTGAAAATGGGACCAGACATGGTGTCTCCCTTCATGTTTCTGGGTTACATGCAGGTGTTCTGTCTTACTGATACTGCTACATCCTGCAACCCTGCCACCTAGCAAAACTAGAGCAGGCCAAAGAATGAGTTCTGATTTCAAATAAACATAAGAACAAGTCACGTAAAATCCTGCTGCAGTTACACACCAGACAGAGTACGTTGCAACCTAACCTTAGCCGCCATGAGTTTGCTTAGCTATTATCATTAGTATGTCATCGAAACAGGCTCACATCCAGACATTGTGTGGAGTTGCTTGATTTCAGCAAATGACATGACACACTGGAAATCACACATTTTCTGGACTTTGTACTAGAGGGTTCACAGGATAAAGCTCAAGTAACCTCTGGGCTATCTGACTCACACATTTGCATTCTCACATGCAGCTTCCTTGGGTAATGTCTAGATATGTTCAGGAGTGCAGTGCATGTCTGAAAGCAGCTCATGTCCCTGCAATGTTGCTGTACAACTGCACTGTCACTTTTGAGCTAACAGCTAATGGTAGCTAGAGGGGCAAGGGTTGTGGCTATAGTCTTGACTTTGTTTGGTTCTCATAAGGTCATCTGTTATCATCAGTTAGTTATAGCCCCTTTACTACTATTTCTAACATCTTAAAATATGTTATGTCTTTCTCCTGCTCCTCCAGACCGCCTCCATATGATTTGAACTTCAAATAGGTGATGTCATCTGGAGGAGTTTTTCAGCTACGAGCCAACAGATAATTTAATAAGGGGAAAGGCAGAGAGAAGTTAAATGCCATTTATATACATGAACTCCCTATACTAGAACCATTAGTAAGAAGTTGAAAATCAGTGAAGTCGCCCTTTAAAGTTTATTAGACATCTACATAAGCTCAAATTGCCAGTTACTTCCTTAAGTATAATTAAAGAACAACTGTAGATAGTGGGTGACATTTCTCTGCAGTTACACTTTCTACAGACATTTTAGAAGAGCAGCCCATACCCTGTCTGTTTGCAGGCTTAGTCGCTTCCTGGGCATTTTTTCCAGCAGCAAGTACTATTAACAGAACCACTTTCTGTCTGGCTGCCAGGAAAGAAAAAGATCAAAACCACAGTTGTAAAGTAAAATGGTAAAACAGCAAGCAATAATTACATCAATTCGAGCTGGCTTCCTGTGAAAAGTATAGCTTGTGAAAAGTATTGGCCAGGCATGTTTGTTGGATGAGCTCATTCATTATAAAAACAGTTGAGACACTGGATATTTGCAAAACAGGGAGATATTAATGTGAAAAATGTAATCAAGCTCTGAAAAAGTGGTTTTTGAATTAAAAAATAAAATACGACAGAAGCTCGCTGGACTGTGATAAAACTGGATAAGAACTCAGGCTTTTCACATTGCATCACCACCACTTTTAGAAAAACACTTGAACTGAAACTGGGCCACTTGGATTTTGTGTTTATGCCTGAAAAACAAACACACATTTCAGGAGTTCTGAGTCAACAGGCGATCAGCTGGACAAGGAGAGACAGATATTCTTATCTTTATAATCATTTCAGATTCAGGAGGAAATGAAACCAAATAACCAGGAAATGTATGAGCCAGAGTACATTAGTCCCATTGTCCTATAATTATTCATTAGTCATAGACCAGATGGAGAAAACAAAATACTCACATGATCCACACTGTTCCACTGACCAGAGATCTCCATATGGATTTGAGAAAGCTGAGTCTCCCCTGTTTTGTTATTTGTTTCCTATAAATAACCAAAATGGTGACATATTGTATCAGACTTAAATATGAAGGCAATTATTATAGTGTTTTTGTGAGTTATTGTGAAAGAGAAGGAGAGGAACACTGTAAAACATCACACAGATGTTAAATGGAATAAACTTAACTTAATTTAACTTAATTTAAATGTGCAAGATTTATTTATTTCAAATTAAATCAACTTAGAATGTGTTTTATTTTCTTCAGGTCTTCAGGAAAAAGTAAAAGATAAGTAAAATGCATCTAGTGTCTATAAAACTTAAAACAACCTAAGTCTTGTTTTATTTT
>OMLM01002087.1:100527-117351 GCA_900302695.1 Helostoma temminkii | reverse complement strand
TCCCAGAAGAAATCTACACCCTCTCTCAGCTACATGTTTTACCTGTCAAGAGTAAAATCACTGAACCAGCAGTCACACTGCAAACAAAGGAGTTTAAAACTAGCTTTGATGTGTCGCATCACAGCACTCCTCTAGCAGCCAAACCATCATGCCATGAAACATGCTAACATCTGTAGACCCCAAACCACTGCTGTCATCTCCTCCCCATTTCCTCACCCGTTTGACAATGCTTGCCTTCTGCTTATTAGCCTTTAAAAAAGGTTAATAAGTCCCCCAGTTGGGGGACCTGGAGAAGTATTTAGCAAACAGTGTAAAAAACAATCCACTAATCACAAAAGAATATAGTGACGTTAAAGAGCAGAACATGGGCTACAACACTATATAAACATTTTTTACATGCCCCAAACACAACTCAAGTAACAACTAAATAAATGACTACATATCAAACTCCATACACACTGCCTTGACAACCCAGTCGCTACATTTCTTCCTCTATCACTACGACACTTTATGCAGAATACACCTCAAATGAAAGCAGAGACTCCACAAATTCTGAAGATATATGTAATATCATAATTAGTAACACATATACTGATATTTAGACATCTCAACAAATCTCAAAAGTGTTCCCTATAATATAACAACAAAAATCTTTATAATAGACCTTGTGGTTGCAGAGAAATACTTTAATTATGGTTATCTGATTTTCAAGCAAAAATAGACTTGGGGCTTAAAAGGTTAAAGTACATTGATTAAAGGTTAAAGTACAATAAAAAGCAAGTGAACTGTTCAAGTTCTTGCTTTTCTGCATCAATTGGCCATGAAATGTGATGAGATCTTCACAAACACACTGATCAGCCCAATCAGTAACACTAAATTGTGGTTTGATCTGACTATCGAAAGATGGATATATTCACAGCAAGTAAAAAACATGCCTAATATTCACAAGTTTTCTTTTGCATCAGAGTAGTCCAGTCGTAGTCCGTCACTAGTAGAGAAAGTTGTGTAGCCAGGTCCTACCAGCTGGCGGCACTAGGACGCTGCTGACTCTCCTTGATCATGTTCTGCCCGTTGCTTCTTATTGTCTGCTCTTCTTGTCTCATTTTTTATTCACGCCAATCAGTCGCCCTCCCACCCTGAGTCTGGTTCTGCTGGAGTTTTGGTCCAATCTGACACAAATTTAAATTTCATACTGAGCTGAAGAAAAGAACGGAGAAAAGTAGAAGCTCTTCCTGCAGAAAAGATCTACCTCAGAAATACAAGTAATGTTTCTTTTCAGTTCAGCCAAAGTGTATAAAGTGAAGAACAATGAGAAAGTAAACTTAATCAAAATTTGACTTGGTTAACAAAACCATCAATTTTTTGTTCAGATATTGATGAAAGGATAAATAAATGCAAATGTTTTTTTCCAAATAAAATGGCTCACTTTCAATAAAGGTTTTTTACTTTTAAACCAAATTTTTCTATTTACAACTTTACTCAGATGCAGAGCATCACTCACAGAGCAACTCTGTCTCTCTGATCTATTGCACCCCTACACTGATGTCTCCAAACAAGCCTCCAACGCTGTATGAACAGTAGTCCTACTGGGTCTGCATGCTCTGTTTTACTGCCAAACCTCTGTGTGTACATGTATTCATGTGTAACATGTCTGTTTTACTTTTCAGTTGGTGAAACTCATGATATGTTAATTACATGTGTATGTTTTTGTTTTAGTTTCTGCCCTCTGGACTGTGATCACCATTGATCATCAGTTGCTAAAAAAGGATCACTAGAAAAAGGAAAAGATTTTCATATACAACTAACTTGATAATCAGAACGGTTTCTGAACAAGTATGTTGCCCAGCCTACTTTGAAAGTCAAATTTTTCATCTAGGTCTCTGCTCGATGTGGGAGATTCCCTCATAAATTGTAGAAGTGATGACCAATGCTACAATAATAAGAATGTATAGAAAATGGAATTATTATTTTAGGTTAGTAAAATTTTATATTGTTGGCTTAAAGAGTTTGAACTGTGCTTTTCTTACCCATACCCAACATCAAGAGATGTGAACCCCAGCTGACATCTTCCCTGTGATGTCTAGATGTCAAACATCCAAATATATATATATTTATTTGTTAAACAAATCAGTAATGTGGTTTTCCAAAACACAATAAAAATGTAAGTTAGCCCTGAGCCCCAAATACATTATGAATGCATTTTGCTACACTTTCAAACCAACTTGAATTTTTAGTCTGTCACATTCTTACTCAGCAGTCCAGAGGGTCACTTCTGTCTCTTCCATTATCCACCTGCTTGACTATTTCCCTCCCTCCTCCACTCCCATCAGCACCTTCAGCCCCTCCTCAGGAGGTACACTTGCTCAGCCTCAGCTCCACCAGCATCAAAGTGAGTTGGGTGGCACCTCCCACAGACAGTCGCCATGGGGACATAGTGAGCTACTCTTTAGCCTACCAGGCACTTGCAGGGGAGGACACAGAGCGTCACCAGGTCTCAGGGATCAGTGCTGATGTCACCAGTTACCTACTGGAAGACCTGGAGAAGTGGACGGAGTATTTGGTGTGGGTGAGGGCGCACACCGATATTGGGCCTGGCCCGGAGAGCCCTGCAGCCCGTATCAGAACCATGGAAGACGGTGTGTTTATAATCTTACTGGGTGCAGCTTGGGCCTTCCTGAAAGTAGCAACTCTGCAGAAGTCTCTCTGCTTCTCTCTTGCTGCTGCAGTTAGTCTCACAAACACTCACTAAAAGTGTGACAGTACACACTTCACACTATGAAAAAAACAACAAAAAACAACAGAGCACAAGTTTGTGTTGATTTCACACTTTGCGAGTGTGTTTTGAGACTTTTGCTGCCTCTCTCTGCCTTCTGTCCGTCTTTTCCTCAGTATGTTGACATGGTTCTGACCTGCTGCTGCCTTGGCAGTGGCAACATGATGTGCTCTGTCTCTGTCTTCAGTCAGATAGCAGCTGGCTAAATGGCCACTATGATTCAGTCCGTAGGGAGGCACTGATATTCATAGCACACATCCATTATTACTGTCACTTCTGAGGACAAGTGAGAAGCAGAACACAGCACAGACCAGTGCTCACAGCCAGAAGACAGACACTTACTACAAATCCTTACAAGAGGATTCTTCTTTGGCCATATCACGACCAATGAGAACAAAGTGTAATGGACTCTTTCACTAGAGGAAGTCAAAGTATCAAAGGAATAATCGTGAATTAATTTATGGAGGCTTAGAAAGTGTAGCAGCACTGTGTAACCTTTCCTCTCTGTTCTGACCAGGTCAGGCTTCCTGATTACTCCAGCTCTGCCTCTGACGTCTTCCTGACTCCTTCCTTTCATTCTCCTCTTAATCATATTAGTCACATTTAATCGTATTCTTTTGAATGACTCATGCTCTTATTGCGTTTGAATTGTGTATGGCTGCATGATAAGTATGAGAGGACAATGACTAGAACACAACAATAACTTGTTGTTCTCTGGTCTGGAAAGATATTATTTTTCTAGATGATGCTGATTCACAAGAAGGAAGAGAAAGCCCAATAGATGTACTGTATGTCCTACTTGCAATAGTCTTACCTTTTCTTGTATTCAGTTTTTTGGACAGTTGGGTTTTGTGAGTTAAACCCCACTAGAGGGTAATCCAAATAGCCTTTGGAGCACAGTTTTCTTCCTAACTCCGAAGCACTGATCCTCTGTCCTTCTCTCTCTGCCTCCATTCTTTGCCTCAGCCTCTCTCACAACACTGTATTTCTGCACACACGCTGAACTTTAATCTCACACTCTTTTCGTCTCTTTCCATCTCTCTGCACCCCATTTGACTCTGAGCTCTCATCGCTGACTGGATTTTTCCCGCATTTGTTCATTTTCCACACAAAATGTAACAGCTTTCCATGTGCTCTGCACGAATACTCCCCGCAGCTCACATCAGTGTCAGCCCAGTGCCTCAGAATTACTACACATTCTTATTTTACTCCCTCTGAACGCTGCTGGGTCACTATTCATTTCTTTTTTTAAAAAGCTGAAAATAATGCTAAGTCATGTCTCTATAATCACAGAGATCCAACATTTTTTCCAGTTCTATTATTGGCATTGATGGGCAGTAATTTTCTGTAGCAGACTTCTGTCACATATCTTTCCGTCAACTTACCTCTGTCATCACATCTCACTGGGATGTGATTTGAACCTTTGCTTCAGAGACATGCATTAAATTAGTGCCCAATCATATCCCTGCTGCCCTGAGCTAACAAGCCTGGAACTTAAATCCTGGTGGTTCTACTCAGGAGGTGAAACTAAATCCAGCTTCCAGGCTGTCTGTCATGATTACTCAAGCATTTGTGCTTTCACATCTCCTCAATTACATTACGGATGACAGTGATTAACAGCTGTCTCTTACTGCATCATTTTGTACCTTTTTAGTTTCGATTGCAACATTTTACTCATAGATATAACGACAGCCGCTGTTAATGTCCAAATCAAATAAGCAGAAAACGTCTTAGTATATTTTCTCCTTTTTTTTCTGATTTGCCTTCTTTTTCTCTGTATTTATTTTCTTTTCCCATACAGACAATCTATAATCTCTCTTTGCCTGTATGTTCTGTCTTATCGCTCACTCTGTGTTGTTCAACCATGTTCTGTGAGGCTGCACCAATGGACATGAAACCAAAACACACTGAGGCCTTTTTTTTTTGTCTTTTTAGGAAAGCAGTTGCCTACTTTCTCTGACTTAAACTGAATGGCAGCAACTCAGCAACATAAAAATTATGTTATCACACTGTTTTTGTGTGGAATGTAATTGTAACCAGATTACGTTCCATATGTTCACTAATGTTATAAAAAGGGAAATTGCAGACAACAGATTTTTGCCAAAATATCTAATAAATATCTATTTTTCTTCTTAAATATTCAGTTTTGTCACTACAGTGTTTACAGTTATTCAGGCATCAACAGTACTTGGTTAAGGTCAGGGAAAAATAACATTTTTATTAAAAATAACATTTTTATTAAACAAAATTCTTCTTCATTCTTTGAGCCTGAACAAAGTGCTTTTGTTGCCTAAACTCTACCCATCGGTCCTGCACATTATATGTCCTCCATCCACTCCAACCACCTCCTTAAAACTTTCCATTAATAAATGTAGCTCTTTATTTAAAAAAAAAAACACTAAGCATCACAACATAATCATTACGTTATTAAGAAATATAATTGGATTTGCAGTTTAGTTGCCAAAATGTAATTTTTAACAAACATGGTTGAGCACAGGCAGGCTAAAAGGTAAATATGCTAAATAAGTCAACAACAGATGCATGTCTGGCTCCAAACAATTACGTTCTTATGCCACTAAACAGCAAATGCAATTTCATTTCTGTAGGGAACATAATCACTGGATGTTTTGTATTCTGATGTAACATATTTTTAGTCACAAGGGTGCAGTTTGAGTCAATGACAGACTCACTAAATACAGGACTGTCACACCACAGACCCAGGTTTGACTCTAGAGTGCCATGTGTGGTTGGGTTTAGTCAACAAAAGCAGTTTGTTTAAGGTAAGAATAACATTATGGTTGTGTTTAAAGGTTGATAAAGCTGTCTGAAGACACTGTTGGTGACAGCTGTAGGTAGGCAGTAAGTTTTTTCCTTTTGTCCTTTCATACACCTTAAAGACCTTGAGGAAATTACTACAAAATTGACACAAACATCCACTTGGACTCAAGGATAAACTGATTAGACATTTATGACCAACAGTCACTGTGACTTCATGTCTGTTATTAACATTATATTTATTTGTTCATATGCTATTTACATAAATTGTGAACAAAAATGTAATGCAGTTGTATAGATAAAATAAAATATTCAAAGCTTATGTTTTTATTATTTCATCCAATCTGTGGAAAGGCTGCTGTTTAAAAATGATAGTATATGCAAATGATTCACAGAAGCAAGTTAAGGTCATTCAGGTTGTGTATCTCTCTGATCTGAGGCCAACAAAAGGAGGAGAATGCAGACCATCCCAGAAACAGAGAAAGACTCAGAGCAGACAGTTAGTGTCTGCAGCAGCATTTGACAGCACCCACTGACCTACATGTATGACCCAACTTCAGGTTGGCCTATGCAAGCCTCACAACAAAGTAAATCATTAAAAAATAATATAAATATAAACCCAAAATTAGACTATGACCTATTTAAAAAAACACCATTGCCTTTAATGTAATTCAGGATATTGCAGCATCATCTGCTGTTGATGTTTTGACTAGTGATGGCGTCCAAGATGAGTGAATGGAGAATCTCTGTAATGAGGCAACTGCAGCTCTGAATGTCCAAATGTTACTAATATTTCTTCACTCAGTCACCAGACTGACTTCAAAGACGTGTGTATTCTGCTGTGGGACTGTGTTCCACGCCGCTTTTGTTCTTCTTCAGCACTACACACACTGCAGCTTTGCATTTTGCTGTTAACACAAGTTTATTGACGTTTTTGCTCTGAAGCTTGAAGCCTGATTGTGGAAGCTCACTGATACTGTGTGAGGTTAAACTCTTCTAATTAATCTCCGGTGCCAGTGGCAACACAAACTTCAGAGCTTCTCTTTTCCTGCTGTGATGCGCTTTAGGACGTTTCTCTCCATGTCACTTAATGCAGACTATTTGAACCTTTACCGCCTTCTTTCCTCTTCTTCCTCTTGAATTTCTTTAATATTTGCACAATCTCACCTCTGCATTTAGTTGAAGTCAAATTTGTATTCATTTACACCTCCCTGTGAAGCTGACCAAGCATTCTGGAGGAATCTTTATAAGCTCATTTCGATATTCTATAAAGTAGAAGGTGAGAGCTCTAAACCCTGCTCCCAGCATCCTCTTGGGGCTCCATGTGACAAGCTTTGATGTGTATAGCCTCCATAAATAGCTTCCAACCTTGGCATTACCTTGTAACTTCCCTAGGCCTAGAACTGTCTCATCAGGTCAGGAGAAATGTCAAACTTTGATGTCACTTCATCAGGAGGTGAACAGAGAAACCACTGCAGTGAATACTGTATGTGAGAACAGACATTAAAACAGTTTTGCTCTGCTTTTGTTCTGACACATATACTTCTGGCACATATGGCAGCAGATATTTGTTGAAGTAAAGATTTAGATGTATTAATGTTCTGCTGATCTCACTGTAAACATAGGTCTCTATAGCAAGTTTGGATGCAAGCCATTTTCCTTTAAAACATTAGATGACTGAATGATTTATGTGTGGTTATGCATTAAATAATTATAGGAAATTCACAAGCTTAAAAGCTAACACAAAAAGGCTGTTGTTTTTCAGTACCTAAAATAGTAAATTGTAAATGTTTTCAGGCAACATATTTCTTTTTCACCAATCTAAAAAATCTCTTGTTTGTGTGACTACAACGTTATCAACATTTTGTATGGTTATGTTTACGCTTGGTTCAGCACTTGGTTAAGGTCAAAGAAAGATTGTGGCCTGAATTAATAGAAAACAACGCAACAGTGACTTTACACTCAACATGTTTATTATCCTTTTAACAAAACCAGTGTTTCTCTAATCTTAACTAAAGTAAACTAAATTGTATTTAATTTAAGTGATTCAGAAAATATGTTGCTTTCTAATAGTAAAATATGTTCTATACAAAAACATAATTGCAGTTACAGTGTATTTGTATAGAAATGTAAATTTTAGGAGACAGTATTCACACAGAAGATGTTTCATATATTTCAGTTGATATCTGATTGAACACATACTACACCTCTGTATTAACCTTCTCTGTCTTCTACCATTTTAGTCACATCATATTTTACACATTTTACTGACACTATACTACTGTTTCCTATTATTTATACACATGTAGCTATAATCATTGTAAATGTAGGGCTTTTAAGTTCTTCCAAGATGCAGGTGAGCTACTTAGAGTACTACTATAACTGAACACTGCACCTGAAGTTTCACATTCTTTACCTTCTCTCACTTCTTATGTTCCAGCTGCTTCATCACATTCACTTCAACTAAAACGTAATTTCATTTCATCAGTTACACTTTAGCTTGCTTCTTAAAGTTCTTACTGTTGAGTTGCGATTTAAAACCCTCCAAGTGTTTCATCTTCTACAGACACTGTTCCAACATTCCAAATGCAAAAAATTAATAAAATAACATAATCTGTTCGGCCCAAGCTGCTAATAATATTCTAATTTCACATATATCTTTTTTCCATTTGGCCATCTTCATTCAAGGATCATCTGTAAACATTACTTTAAAAGATGTTTAAGAAGTTAGAAGTTACAATCAAAATTTAATTTAATTTTAAATAACTGTTTTCAAATAAAAGCAGAGAATAGAATCTGAATAGCTTGGCACTAAAACTGTTGTGTAAAATGAAAGCTATCATTGGCTATCATTGGTGACAACTTAGAAAACCATGTTTTCTAAGTTGTCGCATTGTTCTCGTATCCAGGATCAGGGTCAATAGTGTTCTTAATTGGTGCTGACTTTTTGAAGCCAGAGCCAGTTTGACCCTTTGTTGGCTGTAATCCACTGAGAAATCACTGAAACACAAAGTGCTGCCAGCAAGAGAACTACAACAAGGCACAAAGACTTACATAGCAGAATGATATCCATGCTGACAGTGTGCAGAAGTGAACACTATGTGGATAAGTTAACAGTGTGGCATTTCTCTCTGTGTACCACACCACTCTCTGTTTTTATTCCTCTTTTTCCTTTTTTATAGCCTCTCTTTTATGAAAAGGGAGGTTATTCAAATCCTGTCTGGAACATCTTTTTCTTTGTGTTTCTATAGAACATAGTCAGACACTTAAACTATTCAGCTGCAAATTTATCTTATTATATTTGTATTAACAGATATAATAAGGGCTTACTTAAGGGCTAAATGTGAGAGAATGAGAGGTGTAAATAAAATAATGATTTTAGTGTTTCCTCTAAGTGTAGTTGTGTGTTGTGTTGTGTTGTGCTACAGTGCCTGGAGCTCCTCCCAGGAAGGTGGTGGCAGACGCCCTCAACTCCACTGCTCTCAGGGTGACATGGAAGCTCCCTCTGTCTGTGAAACAGCATGGCCAGATCAGAGGCTACCAGGTGGTCTACTCCAGGCTAGAGAACGGGGAGCCTCACGGCCATCCAGTCATCATGGACATTTCCCTCCCTGAAGCCCAGGTACTGTCACAGTTGCACAGTTGTTAAGGAGGTCATTTTTGTTTATTTAACTTGGTTGGCTGCCCTACAGTACCTGTCCTCTAATTTCTGGAGGGTTTGGGACCTGTGTATTCCAGCAGACATTAGCTCTAGCAGACATTTCTGTACTGTCACAATCTGAGTTTCTTTCCGACACTCTCTCCTTCACCATTCTTTGTCAGAGATGCATAAATGATTAATTTTATCTATTTTGGGATGAGTCCAGCATTCATTCACTAGCATTATCACCAGTACCTGTGGTTGCTCTATAGTACTTTACCTATGCCTTCACTCAACTCATTTGAAACAATATATATTGAAACAGTATATTAGTATTAACCTTAACTACATCTTAATATATCAGCTGCCATCTTGTGCGACAGCATCAAAACGATGTAACACTTCTGCCCTAATAAGCCAAAAATGCTTAAGTTGTAAACTTTCAGATTTGTACCCTGTCATACAGTCCATATTGGCATTTGTTGGAAGTGTGATCACAGGGGCAGGCAGGTGGTCTACCAGGTGGTCTACTCCACCTGGTACTTCGAATTGTTCCTCCACCAAAATGTCAGTTAAAAACACGGGACAGCAACTGCACAAAGTGATTTGCTTGAGTTTAGGAAAACAAATGTCTGTTTTAGAACATATGTGACACACCAGGAGCCAGATATGTTGTATAGTACTCCATTGCTAGCATTTTATGTTCAAACAAAACAGGAAGTTATCAGTGTTGTTGCGTTGTATATCTGAAAAAGGGCTACAGAAGGATAAGGCACTGACTAATACAGTGCATCCCTTTAGTATGTATGAATTGCCATTTCCTACATGCTATAGAGATCTAGGATCAGATTTTGGTGTGGACAAAGCTACAGGCTTAAAATGGCTGGTGTTCAGAAGGTTCAGAAGAATCTAAACATGTGTATCAAAGCGTCTTTTAGCAAGACCATGACCTTCTGATAAAACCCATTTCTATGCCTCTAGCTGCACCTTTAAAACAACATTTTGATAAGAAAAGCTTTTAAACTGGAAGAATAAAATGAAATTGCATCAGCTATATTGGAAAACATAATCTTTGTGAAAACCAAAACAAAAAAAATGAAAATACATTTAAATTAAATCCAGAAGATATAACTTGGAGGGAAATGGGGACATTACATTTAATAACATTAACCTTAAAGATGAACTTCACTGCATCTCCACAAAACAGGGGTTTTAATATATATCAAAATAAACCAGATTAGGAGTTTTTTTTAGATGCTGAACATGCTTCCAAAAGCATCTTTCCATGACAACACACATCTTACGAGCAAATGATTTCTTATCTTTCACTGAAATAGAAAAAAGGATGAAACAGATTAAAATAACTGCATGGTCTCTTGTATCCCGATGGAAATTCATTTGTATTAGATCCAAATGCGCTTGCATTTATATGATGAGAATGCATCTACAATGACTTCTTTATTCTATCAGAATAATTGCGTTTCATGTTTTCCACAGTTTTAGTTTTATTCCAGCCTAAAGTAATGGAAATTAATATGAATGTGTGAATAATAGAAAAAAATTTGTTCAGCACTTGACATGTTATGAAAACAATCCACGTCCCGCTCCACAGATCTCATGCTGTGGGTTTCATGTCTTCTGAAGTCTAAAATAAAAGAAAATATTCATAAAGTTGGTCTAATGGCAGCAAAAAGCCTTAATGATAAGAAGTGTCACTTGTTATGACAACACTTAACATGAAGTGGTGCTGAGGAAGCAAGGTATCATGGGGAAATTGACATAATATTATGTGTCATGTAAATTTTATCTACAGGTCATGAGAATTACAAGTAGAGGTCTGTAGCAAGTAGGTGAACGGTTTAACCAAAATGTAGCACAACATATGGTACAGTATGAACAGAATGTTATAGCACTCTCAGACACAGAATTTTCTGACTGAGTAAAACATATAGATGTGAAGTGAGAGAAGCAATTTCAAGCAGATCTGACTCCACAGGTAACAGTACTATTCATTCTATCCATGTACTAATATGTGAGTCACAGTCTGAACTGTTGGTATTAGTCTCAAAATCTCACAGTTCATCATCAGCACAAAATGTTAACAACTACGTCAGATAATATTTGGTTTGGCTTTGGTACAAGGTTGATGGTGTCTCTGTGCAAAAAGACATGTTGATGCATTTAATGCATGTACTCTATGTACAGGTACTCTTTATTTTGTTTGTCTGTACTAAAATGGTTGGCCATGGCATACCCCATATAACTAATGTAAAACTACTGTATTCAGATATTTAGTTTGGTTTAACCAACAGAGACCTTGTCATTGTCAGTAAAAGGTACAAACTGAAATCAAAGGACAAACCTCAACAATCATTCACTTCGTCTGCAACGTTACATTAAAAATAACACAAAAGGATTCAAAGGCAAAGAGCAGTGAGGCTCATGTCAGCAGGTCCAGCAAGCAGAAGACCATAACACACATAAACAGAACACACAACATAAAAGATACCAGCTGTCCAAGCTTTTAAAGAATTGAATGTTGCACTTTTTTATATATACAGTTAAGAAGGCATCTTTTTTTGGCCTTCATGAAAAATGAGACTAAAGTAAAACCTGAAGGTTTCAATATTAAAAGAAATACATTTATCAAGCTGCATTCTGAGATTGAGATTCTTGCCTTTCAGTTGTCTACATCATCTTAAGGTTTTTAACCTTGAACTGGAAAAAAAATAATTGCAACGTGTCACCACCTATGTCAAGAAAGCCTGATCAACAGCAGGTGAAAAATTCCAACAAAGGCAAAGATTTATAGGGAAAAAAGAGCAAACACAATTAGCAAGCTAGGAGGAGTAGTCTAAGCACACTGAAGCAGAAGTAGAAGAGGGTTTAAAAGTTCTCAGTGTGATGGTGCTCAGCTGCTTTTCTCCCAGGTTGTTTTGTTCTCCATGAGGAGAGTCTCGCCTGATTTCCTTCATAAGCAGCATTCCTGTCTTATCTGAGCAAGGTGCAAGGCCTGATAAAGGGCCCACATCTCACAACGCATCGACAACTTTTAACACACACATGCAGACCGCTTTGCACCGCTTCACTGCTGAGGGGACTTTTGTTTAAGGTGCTGTCTTCAAGCCTCATCTGTGATAAGTTTAGTCTCTCCCCCTGGCGTCAGTGATGGTGATGAGAGTCAACACATGGTTTGTGAAGTGACGCCATAGAAGGTTCTCAGCATCTCTCACACACTCACACACTCACACACTCACACACACACACACACCATACACTCCAGGGGCATAACTCTCTGACCTATCCACTTTTCTGGCTACATCTGGATGAGGTGGACCTACTTTTTTGTCTTTTATATGAAATCAGTCCTCTCACATGGATTATTTTATATTTGGACAAATAATTGAGCATGTTTTGTTCATGGTTATGTTGATGTAATTCGTTGTTGTTGTTGTTATGTTTTCTCTGCATTTAAAACATCTGGCTGGTGTTTATGTACACTAAATGACATAAAACCCATGAAAATGTCTTTTATGTTTCTGTAGCCCTCTTAGCAGCAGACTATACTGGCCCTTTAAGTGTGGAGAAGAAGCAGAAAGTTTCTGGGTTAGACCGAGTGATGTGTTTTGTGTGTTGACAACACACGTTCTTTGATGAATGGCTTTCGTCTCTAGTGTGCTGATGATCCATTTTAGAAAGAGGCTGTGATCTCTGTGCCAGCAGAACCAGTTGTACCTCAGTTGTTTTGTCAAGCCATGTTTATAGCTCATGTGTCCTTGTGAGGGCAATGGTCACCAGCATACAACTCTGCCAGTTAGCTTGTGGAGCCCATAAGCAGTTCTGCAGCTGCAGTAGGATGTCACCAAAGCCCAGGCTGAAACTTGAAGGGCTGAACTGGGCTGTAGCTGCTATGGTGCGCGTTGTCTCCAGTGAAGCTGCCTGAAAATTCTTCAGTTGTTCCATTTGTTAGTCTTGGCTTGCCAACACTCAGTACAGATTACTGCTTTTCTGTCACAAGAAGACCTTGATGACAAAATAAATTCAGTCATGCCAAATTATGGGAGCTTACAGGCAGAGAGCAAAGCTTTAATTGGCTGCTCATTTTCCAGTCTTGGATTTCTGCTGTCTGCCTTAGATTCTGCTCCTTCAATCTCTATTGCTGTTCCGCTGGCAAGCTTGTGGGTTGTAAGATCTCAGTGAGGCGTATTTTTGGATGGCTGAAGAACGCTTGAAGGAGCCTCTTATCCCTCTCAGCACTGATGGCTGTGAAGCGTGAGCATTGCCTGATCTGATAAGATATGGCAAGCTCTCTGTGGCTCATCTCTGTTTGCTGTAGCCCAGAAAAACACACCCAGCCCAGGGCAGGGAACAGAGGGAAGTGCCAGAGACAATGTCTTCATTGTCTTTTTTGATAGTAGGACAACAACAATATGTCACACCAGCCTCAGTGAGTTGTAAATGCGAAATCATTTTAATACTGTAGGTGTTCAGGTATTCAGTCAAATGGGACATTTCGTGACCTTAAAAATCTTCTTAATATAAAGACTGTGTCAGGTTAGATTCACACACACCTTGCTCTGTGTTATAACAACATGGAAACATGGAATTCAGTGTAAACTTATGTAATGCTCTCAAGTACACAACTCAAAGACACGCCAAAGCAAAGCACAACCCTTTATTGGCTTAAGAAAAGAAAAATGCAAAAACCTGAGGTGGTAACACATCAACTGACTGATGTACAAAAAGGCTAGGCTGAGAGAAAATGTAAAATGATTAGGGTTATGGTTTGCTGCAAGTAAGGGTTGAACAACACAAAGAAAATACAAAGGTGGGAACGTTATGGTCTTGAAATGTGATCACACATCACAAACATCATAATTACCAATATTTCTATGCTTAGAAAATACAAACAATCATGATCTTTCATGTTTTTTAATTAAGTAATTGAAACAGTGTTAGTGGTTGAACCACCTGTGGCAGCAATAACCTTCACAAATCACTTCCTGTAGCTGTGGATTAGACCTGTACAATGTCCTGGAATAACTCTCAACCATTCTTCCCCACAGGGCGGCTTCATCTCAGACATATTCTTAGAATGCCTGGTGTGACAGGCATTCGACAATATCTCTGTTGGGTTGAGGTCTAGGCTCTGACTGACCCACACTTGCAGATAGCCACCCTGATATTATCCTTGGATACCTTGATAAACTAGGGAACTCATTTTCCCCTGATGGCAATCTGTCCAGGTATAGAGGGGCCACTTCCTCTGTTTGATGGGTGTGGACCAATTAATGCCAAAATCCAGCAAATTTGTTGTTTTACTTTTTCTTGAAACTGTAAATACTGCTGGCCAATTAAAGTGCGAAAGCAGTTTTTGCATGAGGGGGAGGGAAAAGCCAGGCGAATGCTCAGCAAGGACAGGTAACCATGTAGCGCAGGAGGCAAAGGCAACCAGAAATGTTCAGTAAGATAATTTGCATGACCAGAATGTGTATGTGACAGCTTAAAGCCAGAACTCACTTAACAACTGCACAGGTGATTAAGAAAATGATCTGGTTGTGATGTTTAGTGTGTGCTGTGTAAAGATTCCAGTAGTAGATTTTTTTAACATGTTTGATATTTACAACCTACACTGGAGACCAGTGATGTCACAAGCAGGAGATACCTACAATAACTACAGCTTTATCCAAAGTTAGCTTTTTTTTACAGTTATTTTACCTCCATTTTCTTATGTAGGCTATTTAGTCTGCATTGCCCATGCCTTCCCATCCAGGATCTTATCTGAAATCAGCAGTCTTCACTGTTTATGAAACACTGCTCATATCTCACCGTTAATGTGGATTCCCAGTACCAGAAACATCATGAACACGCAACTGAACCTTGCACATATTAATGTAACTTCAGTATTCTTAAATAATCTATAAATTATTGAAACAAATAATAGATTTTTCAGATTGTGAATTACATCATGACTCAGCTTTAAAATGTAGCTCAACGCTCTTAAGCCTTTGCTAAGTAAAAAAAAATTAATACAAAATTTTAAATGAAAATAAACTAAATCACAACAGTGTTCCCTTAAATAAATCATACTAAAACAAGAGGACAGAGACCAGTACAGTATCCTGTGCTTGGCACATTCTGTGGTCTGCAGTCTGTTGCCACTACCTCACAAATCACAGTTTTGTTCTGAACTGGAGTACATTTCCACATGAAATGCAGATTTGCATGGAGACTTGACACTGGGTGGGACAGTGGTGTAGTGGGGTATGTCAGCCCTGTGATAGAATTTCAGTATAGAACAAGTTGTTTTCACCGTTGTCATTAGTCATCATCATCCCTGCTGTCAACTCAATAACTCAATAAATATTCTGCTCTTACTGGCAGCACAGAGTAGTTGGGCTCTGTTATGAACAGCTCTTCATGCACTGCGTCAACCATTTAATTTGTAATGGCTGCTTCATTCATCAGGCTGGACAGTAACCATCACCAAAATTAGAATTGCAGCCTTTGGGTTACATGGAAATGGCACTATGGAAGTAACAGTTGACACCAGCATGTAATATTGTGACACATTCAACTCAGCTCAGCTCATTATGCCACTAGTCAAACAAAATGTCAGTGTCTGCAGTTTCCTTCCACTTGTCAACGTTGACTCTTTGACAGCATCACTGCAAGGAAGACTGCCTCCTGTAGTGTATTTCATTGTTTTACCAGTACATGAAGCAGCTGCAAACGTCTACATTAACATTCAACATAAACATAACTGACAACAATTTACCATAACTTTGTTTGATTATAAGAAGAAAGAAACCATGTGAAGCTGTGGTCCAGACTCAGTACCCTCTAGTGACAATTTAAGTTGGAGCAGGATCTGTTCTAAACAAAGCTATAGTTTTGAGAACTTATCAGTGTTTATGTATTTAGTGAAGCAAAATATATACCATGAGATCATTTAAATACAGAGCTGACAACAAAATATCAATAATCATGTACCTTCTTGGCAGTGTTATAAGCATTTTGTCATTATACAGTATTTCACCTATAGTTAGCCACAGTAAGAAACTGCTCTTTCATTTTTTATTGAAAGTCAAACCATGTTGCTGTTTCACAACATGAAATGAAGCAGACTGTGTCTCAAGGAGAGATATGCTCATTGATCCTACAATAGTTTTGTATTATTTGACTTGTCTGTCTCTTCTTTAGCTGTACTTGCTGCTGTAGAATTACTAGTTAAGGGAGTGAATTGAATTCAGTTCAGCTTATTTATATAGCACCAATTCACAACAAAAGTCATCTCAAGGCACTTTACAATGTAAGGTTTAAGACCTTACAGAATTTATCATTACAGCTTAATAATACAGAAAACCCAACAAACCCCCCTTGAGCAAGCACTAGGCGACTAGGCGACATTTTTAAGAAAGGAAGAAACCTCCAGCAGAACCAGGCTCAAAGTGGGCGACCATCTGCCTCAACCGGTTGGGGTGAGTGAGAGAAAATGAGAGAAAAGAACAACAGGTCACAAAACAATAACAACAATATCAACAACTACAAAACACTTGGCAGGTTGGATGGGCCAGCAACTGAACACTGGGAACACACAGCTTCAGGCCGATACCTGCAACAAAAGAAAGACAGA
>OMLM01002087.1:87103-100507 GCA_900302695.1 Helostoma temminkii | reverse complement strand
AAA
This sequence comes from Helostoma temminkii, assembly GCA_900302695.1. Taxonomy (NCBI): domain Eukaryota; kingdom Metazoa; phylum Chordata; class Actinopteri; order Anabantiformes; family Helostomatidae; genus Helostoma; species Helostoma temminkii. The sequence continues at coordinate 100,504 of OMLM01002087.1, read as the reverse complement.
GACAGAGAGAAGCACAACTACGGGAGAGAGAAAACACAAAGTTAATAACATGCAATGTTATGCAACTGGTGCAGAGGAGGAGCTCAGTGTGTCGAGCTGTCCCCCAGCAGCCTAAATTTATAGCAGTGTAACTAAGAAATGGTTCAGAGTCACCTGAACCAGCTCTAACTATAAGCTTTATCAAAAAGGAAAATTTTAAGCCTAGTCTTAAAAGTAGAGAGGGTGTCTGCTTGTCAAACCTGAACTGGGAACTGGTTCCGCAGGACAGGAGCTTGATAGCTAAAGGCTCTGCCTCCCATTATACATTTGGAAACTCTGGAAACCACAAGTAGACCTGCACTCTGAGAGGGAAGTGTTCTACTGGGATGATATGGATCAGAAATCCTTACTCCTACACTTATCCACTGTTGGAATTAGGAGCAGGCTGGGTTGTGTTTGGTGGAGGTCAGCTAACAGTAACATGTTAGATATCGTAGGCTTTTAGCACAAACAACCTATGGGGTCTTTTTCAGCAGAGGTCAGTCTCCAAAAAAATGGGTATTTTTAGTCCTTTTACTTTATACATAATGCATTTTTATTTATTTTGAGTGTGAACTGCAAATTGGTCAGAGAATTAAGCTTATTTTCTCCTCAACGTTAACAGCATTGTTTACAACATTGTTTATGATAATGGATTTTGTTTATTTCTTCTAAGAAGCTGAGGAAGCAAAGCCCTTTGGCTTTTATTTCTGTCTGGTCAGCAAGGCTGTAGAACAGAATACAAATTCCCTGTGTTTCTGAATTACTGCTGTTAAAGCAACCGCTTATGTGTTGGAAGTAAACTGGGCTCAATAATGTGCTATAAGTGAAGCAACATTTTATTGGCAAAAAGAGTTCCTTAATGTTAGTGGTAGGTGTTAATTGCCAATCACAGCACATAACCCTTCAAGCCCAAATATTTCCAAACACACCTTTATGTTGTCAGACTTCTAATATCCATATATTCCTTTTTATAAAAGATTGCTTAAGATTGGTTCATGCTAATATTACAATGTTAAAGGCCAAACTGCCAAGGTGCCACAGATCCCGTAGCGGTGGATTAAATGCATGATATTTAAGTTTCTAACTTTCACGGTTATCCTGCTTATAGTTACTTGCTGCTGATACTTACCACTGTGCTCTGGGGATTCATGTTAGGCACGTTCTTTATTACTGGTCTTAACAATTCTAATTAGCTTTTGTTTTAGTTATAAGTAATGGAGCATGACTTCCCATGGTGCAGATTCATCACAATGTAACCAATAAGAGGAGATCTTCGATTTAGCCCTTGTCAGTACTGATTAAAAATTGCAGCCAATACAAATGTGTACACCAAGTGTCAATAAATAAAAGAAAAGCACATCTATTAAAAAGCCCATAGTGTTTTGGCACAATAAATTTTGACAGACTTGACTGACTTAAAGTGTCCCCTTTGTCCACTAATGCTTAAATTCATTCTAGAGACTTCTCACTCTAACGTGTTTTTAAGCTAAAACACAATAAGTACATACATCATTATTATGTATAGCCAAGATCTCTGGTTACTATGCCACTAGCCTGAAAGTGAAGGGAAGAAAATTGTTTTGCCTGTTACAACTGCTTTTTGAAAAAAAAGGAAAGAACCACTACTAGGAAGAGACAACACAAGATCACACACAGACCAACACAAGACACAAAAAACAAAAATAACACAAAAAGTCAGAGAACTCTGTATGACTTTATCTTCTTCTCCTCATCCCTCCCTCTACCTTTTTCTACCTCAGTATCTTTTCCCCTCATTCTTGTTCTGCTCTGAGCACAACCCCAGGGAACAACTATTACTAAGGAATAGATGAGAAACTGAAAACATGATTTTCTGCTCTGCCACAGAATACTAAGTATTAATAGATCCTACTGACAGAACATATACAGGGTTACATACAGGCACAGGCGTACAGGGCAAATAACAGTGGATCAGCAAAACCAACAATGAATGAAGCCTGGTAAATCTAGTCTTCTCTGCCACAGAGCTCCGTTCTTGTCCAAAAACTGTAATGAGGAACATTATTGTACTGAGTGACATGTTCTTTCATTACCATGAAAACAAACACACACACTGTAACTGACAGTATTTTTGACCCCATCCCACACACACACTGTTCTGTTGCTACAAATAATCACTGAAGACCAAATGAGGCTGCCACTGAAATTAGCCCAACAATTGTAAAAACATTTTCTGGGAAAACACTGGAACAAATTGAATTAGTAAATTAGTCAATGCAAACTTCAAATTCAAAATTATCAAAGATTTGGAGATTGCTTTGACTAAGGAATAGAGGCCATTAACCATATGCGCATACATGCCATTAGCATGTTTTACATACTATTTTGCTCTACTAGAAACATGGTGAATAATATGCTTTTACCATGTGACTTTTATATCAATTTTAACCTAACATCCATTATTTATTCAATTTAACAATGATCACCCAGCTCAAAAGACTTTATGGTTGTTTTGAATAGAAATTCAAGGAAATAAATCGCTGCCTAGGAACTACTATATCAATACATAGTATATTATGAAGTATATAATATATGGGATATTTCAACTTAATATTTAATATTAGGCATTTTATGATAGATTCATAAAGTTATGAGTGTTTCTGCGTTATGCAGAAACTCCTTATCTCATATAGATAATATGTACTGGTAGTAGTAGTAGTAGTTGTATGAATACTTATTGTATCAAATGGTGGGGAACCTTTAATCTGAATAACAATGGCTATGACAGCAATGAATCACAATTATACATGATGTGGTTAATGGGAGACTGAAGAGAAGGACACTGGGTTCATGCTACAGGTGATTAAGCAGTCTGGGCGGTCTGCTGAGGGAAGGCTTTGGAGCCCCTGGCAGGCTCACACTAGCTTCCTTATTGCCTTTGTCTTTGGAATTCCTGTGTGGCCAGTCAGCCAGCAGGGAGCCCTCATCAGTGTGGACCAGACTTGTCTCACCAGGTGCCACTGGAAAGAAGAGCCCTCATTATACCCACACATTCACACATCACCCAGGGAACCCACGTCACTATAGTTGTCCCACATATATTGAGCTTTGGGGTTATTAGGGGTGTGCTTCCACTCTGTGTGTGTACTAACATAGTAATCGTTACACTGAGCCTCCAGTACCTTATTCCAACTCTCTAAAAGGTGAATCTTGTGGCATCTATCCAAATACTTCTAAGATATAGTCTTATTTGTAGCTACAGATAGTCTTAGTATAACTTTATTTTATGTATTACTCTTCAAGGACAAGGCAGTTAACCTGCTAGCTACTAGTCACTATACTGTACTTTAATCTATAGTGTAGATGTTAGCTATAGTGGCTGACGATTGTAGTGAGAGTAGTGGAGTCTGGAGCTGCTGTGCCACAGAATGTTGCTGTTGTCCCTGTAGCAGCAGCCGTAGTTAGCCAACCCTGTGAGCTCTCATTGCTTTATGATTATCTTTCCTTATTTCATATTATCATTACAAACACTCCTACGCTAGATGACATTAAGGTAAATGATGGGCTTGATGGGATAAGCAGTAACATTACAATTACTTTTGCTTTCCCAGCAGGCATGCTATCTAGCCCTTTATAAAATGTGTACATGTATTTGCCAAGAAAGTAACATTTAGATTTCAAAGCCCATTGTAGCAGTTCCTGTAGTCATTGTGTTTTTACTATTTGGATCTGTTTTTGTACTTGTTGTAGAGCATTCCCTTCGTGTTTGTGCTTTGTCTCTTATATGAGCTTTGACCTTGTGATAAGATCCAGTGAAGGGAAGCCATTTGGTTCTAGTACACTGGATTTATCCTTTAATAGAACAAAGTAGAAACATATTAAAGAAAGATGCAAACTTGCAATAAAAGAATAAAATTACACATTAGTCAGTTTGCTATTGAGATTCCACAGAAGTACTTTAAGTCATTTTTATTCCTCATATTATTCCCTCAAGGCTTCATATCAATGACTCCAAGCCATACAGGAAGTTCAGAGGGAGCTGTCAGCTCAGAAAACAACAATGAGAAAAGCAAACTGCCTTTGTTTTACTCATCTCCCAGTGTGCATGGTTTGTTTCTAAAGTGGATTTTGATGGTGTGAAGGGCTGTTACTGTGGCTTTTATTGCTTTGATGAGTGTGTATGTGTGTGTGTGTGTCTGTATGTGTGTGTGTCATGGTGTCATGAATTAAGCTTTGATACGAACACAGACAGTGACATAAAAACTTCAGATATCATGGCCCAGCGTTTACTTCTGAGCACTACAATGACAACATAAAGTCAATACTGTGTATGTGTGTGTTTTACTGACATTGTGGGGGCCTGTTTCTCCAAACACATTGTGAGGAGTCATTCTTATCCCAAGAGTCAAATGCAGGTCCCCACAATGTAAGTCAATACATTTTAGAGTGAGGATTTGGTATAATGTTTGGATAAGGTTAGGTTGAGGTTAAGGTTGTGTAAAGGGTAAGGGTTAGAGCAAGTAGAGGTTACGGTTATGTTACCTCACTAGACCCCTTCTTGCATGGCCCCTCAGTTTTCACTACATTACAGACTTGCTTTTTGTTTGTTTACATTTGTTGTTGTTAGAATTTTGTTTAGCCATGATTCAGTGGTTAAACAAAACAAAAAGTGAAAACATCCAAAGGGGAAAAATTATTTCCATAGGCAGTGCATTCTGCACTTCTCATTTTGTGTGTGGAAAACTGTTGAATAAGTGTGACTGAAGAGGTTAGACCTTAGACTAGACCAACCAGACAAGGTTAGATAGTCAGGGTTAGTTTCTGAAAAATGATGTTAAGATGGCTAACTAGCTAACATTACCAGTTTTTCTAAGGTAATATGCTTGCTAGCTTTTGTTGCCTGTGTAGTGCAACAAATGGATGCAGCTTCAGTAATGGGGAAACTAAAAGAATAAATGTTGATGGTTATGAAAAAATGTATTTTAACTCTCTCTGTAAAACTAGACCAGATTTGATTAAGTGTCACTGAACCCAGTTTACATTTTGTTTAGATCTTGGGCAATGCTTCGCAATGGACAGCTCTAAATAGACAGATTGTCATCCAATCACTCAAACCACTTGCTGAGGACACATTTGATCAGATGTCTTTTATGGTGGAGACTATGTCCCTCCAATCCCTGGTCTAAAACCCTGTGTGACCCCACCAGGCGCAGCTAGTCCTGGGCACGTTGGCAATATGTATGTTGTATGTTAGCAGAAGCAAACCCTAAACCCCAGCAGTATCTAAATCTGAACACAACTGGTCTACAACTGGAGATGTAATGTATATGGTCAGGTATGAGTGACTCGACTGTCCACTTGTGATCCAGTTACCCAAGACGCATTTTAAAAACAAATGTTAACAGGGTTAAGGTGCAGCAATAAACATCCCACAAATGTAAAATGTTGTTACTCTAGTGTACCTGTTACCTGAGTACAGGTTTTGATATAAAAAATGAAATAATATCTTGTTTTTCCAAGGATAAAATAATTGCTGACTGAATCGCTCCTGTAAACCAGATTTCCCCTCACAGGACAGATGTTATGATCCTGTCTTGATGTAAAATGTTTGTTTAGTCATTGGAAATAGATTAGGTGAAAGCCCAATTAAATTTTTACTTCCATTTCCAGGTGAAAGTCAAAAGGGAGACCACCAGATTAAAAAGTGAGGCTGTTAGTGGACTTTCGTAGCTTCACTCAAGTAGAACATTTGTCTCTTTTCTTTACCCTGTAGAAAAGACAGGAAGGAGGGATATATCTTACCTATTTAGGCCCCAGCTGAATTCTGTGTGGCATGTCTGCTTTTAAATTAGCTGAAAAAGAACCTTTGACACCTCATTTTATTGATATAAAATTGCCAGCCATAAAATAATAATTAGAACTACTTATTTCCTGAACCCCTGCCTGCTTAGGCAAGGATGTGCTTATTTGCACTGTCATCTCCATGGCTCACAGTGCCCTGGGCTGTTGGCCCAGGCGCCAGTTTGATGGTGGAAACAAAACCCGCTGGGTGTTCTCAGCTGGAACTATCATCCCCCTGCATACGCTCACACTTTTGCCACCATCCTGCTGCCATGTTTCTCTCATCACAAGCTACTTTATCTCTGCAGCTCTTCTCCACCCATCACTTAGAAGCAGCACTAGAAAGGAATGCTCTGCTATATGAGAGAAGTGGGCACTTTCTGAGCATTTTAATGAACTCCCAGCAGTTGGCAGACTGTATATGTTCCTGTGGCAACAAGGCATTTTAAACAGTGTAGGGACATGTATAAACATGTTGTGTGTGTGTATGTGCAGACATTTTCCTGGGGACATAACCTGTGATATTATCGCTGTTTTACCTTGTGTGTTCAGGGAATATGTTGCCATAATGTTTGTAATATGTGGTGAGAAGTACGAAAATATTTTGGAGGCACTGATTGCTTTATTTTATATAAGAAATTATGGCGAGGAATGCATGAAGAGCTTCTTTTGCCTCTTCATTGTTCCTTTGACAATGCAATGCATAAAATAACAGTCAAGTTACAAAGCAGGAAGGCTGACCTTCATCTGGCATTTCATCTAAATGCACTTTAGATTTAGGTTCATGACCCTTACTTGACTTTTTCTTCAAAAGAGCAGTTTAATTGTCTGGGGAGTTTCAGAAATGTGAAGCTGACACATGTTGTGTGCGCTTGACTTGTCTAATGCGCCTGAGTGCCTGGTATAGTAAACTGGCCGACAGCACACCAACACAACCTGAACGATTCCTTTTCCCCTATATCCTTTCCTGTTCTCTGTTCACGTCTGTCCTGCAGGAGGCTGTTATAACGGGCCTGCTTCCAGAGACTACCTACTCTTTGACCGTGGCTGCGTACACCACTAAAGGCGATGGAGCCCGCAGCAAGGCCAAGCTGGTCACCACTACAGGAGCAGGTGTGTGCTGCGTGTAGATTTGTGTATTCCATCTCGTACATGTAGAAAGAAGCAATGACACAGGCTCTTAAAATGAAAAAGGTGAATTCATAAAAAATAAAATACAGCCTTGCTCAGTTTAATAGCCTCGGGGGTTTTACTGCTACAGTACTGCCCGACTTGCTCTGGTAGAAACTCTGCTTCTGGTGGCTAATAACTAAAGTTGCCAAACTTTAGCTGGAAATTACTCTATAACTGACATAACACAGACTAGAGCGTTCTGGTCTGAAGTATCTAGGACAGTATTGTTTGTCAATTTAAGTTATACTTGAGTTAAAAGACTTGTTTGCATTATGCTCCATCTGACCTGTTTTTAACATTATTACCATGTCAGCAGGTGCACGCAGGTAATACAGTGCAGGTAGCCATTACCATGAACTGCAGAATATACTGTACATATTACGGGGTTTGGAGTTTTTTAGTGTTTGGAGGAGCCATCAAGATGTGTAGAGGTTAAAGAATGTTTCCTGTCTTCTAGTGCCTGGCAAGCCCACTATGATGATCAGTACCACCATAGGGAACACTGCCCTGATCCAGTGGCAGCCCCCAAAAGAGATGGTAGGAGAGCACATGGGATACCAGCTGCAATACAAGAGAGCAGAGGAAGAAGCTTTCACCATCAAAGACTTTAGAAAGACTGATGATCACTTCACAGTCACGGGACTCCACAAAGGAGCAAGCTACATCTTTAAACTGTGCGCCAAAAACCGAGCAGGCAACGGGGAGGAATATGTGAAGGAGATCAGCACCCCAGAAGACATTCCCAGCAGCTACCCACAGAATCTTAGTGTGGTAGGCTTGACTGCCACGTCCACCAAGCTGGCCTGGGAACCTCCACCTCTATCTGAGAGGAACGGGAAGGTTGTCAAGTACATGGTGGTGTACCGAGATATCAACAGCCAGCACAACAACACCAACAGTACCACAGAAACACAGATGACCATCCAAGGTTTACAGCCTGACACGACTTATGACATCAGAGTCCAAGCTTTCACCAGTAAGGGGGGAGGACCCATCAGCCCCAGCATCCAGAGTAGGACCATGTCCACCTCCATGCCAGGTAAGAACCACAAAGCTATTACCTAAAAATGGTGCAAATGCAAACACTGGTAACACTGGTACAGCTCACCACAGTTTAGTGAAAATAATATATCAGTGTTTTGACTCAGAAGCAGATTTCGCATTGTGGCAAGTGATTCTACACAGAATATTAATAATTGCAGATTCTGACTGATCCTGCCGTCATGTCTCAGTGATCAGTGAAGCTGCCCCTGCTGTGCCATCTGGGAGCAACATCCTATCCCCTTATTCAAATAGGAGACTATAGATGAACCAACGTGTCATTTCTGCTGCTGTGTGATGAATACAACATTTTACAGTTTTGAGGGAAAATCACTTGTCAAACAGAACGTCAGCATTGATGTTTATGTCAAACTACAGGTCACTGGTAAACACTCGTGAGGGTGATAACATTGGCAAAGCTTCATCCATCACATTAAAAATTGCATTTAGATGCACATATCAATCTGCAATAGATTAAAAAAACATAGCAAATGGAAAGATGACCAAATGAGCTAAAGTCACCGAGCACCTGAGGAAAACTGCATAATAACACTGTTTTACCCACCACTGAAAAGAAAGCCCTTAGTCTTTCCAGTGGAGACCTTAAAAATATAAACATCATCCAGTAGCAGGTTACATTTTAATTGGTGACCCTACCTTCGTCTCTTCTTGCCTTTAGCATATACAATGCCACAGACTCATGCTTCCTCAAGAAATGTCTAGGGAGGCAGTTATGTGATTCTCATCATCAGAGGTGGGGAAGAGTCATTGTACTTCTTCCTCTATCTCAAATAGGTGTAACATCATGAATAGCTTCCTGCAGAGGCTGTGTGAAAATGTGTGCCATTATCATCTCTCTATTACACCAGGTTTTTCATTCCATCTTCCACAATCACAGTGTGCCTGTTCAGAACAGCTACTGTACCTGCTACTTTTTAAAAGAGCATTGCCCAACTGCTTCCTGAAGCTTTTCAGTGGCAGACATCTGGGGCTGCCTCCTGCACAATAAATGATATGCTCCCTTACAGAACTACCATCACTCTGGAAATATCCAGTTTAAACATTAACTCCAATGTCTGTGCATGGCATTCCTAGTGAACTTTTCCCACCACATTACTGTCTCTTCGGGCTTTGCACTTTTCATGAACATAGTGTATTGCATTGCAGCTAATTAAACAGTGTTTCTAGTAGAATGTAGAATTAACAGTTGTGCAACAAACCAACACACAAAATGTCAGACTGAACTAAAGCAGCATTTTAAGCAAGTTATTAGAGTCATTAGAGCCAAATGTAATATAAAAGTGGCCTCCCAATCATTATATCTTCATTTGATTGGTTATTGGTATTAAGACAATGAGAAATGCATCACTTTGTTATTGGTATTTGACTGTCTATCACAGAAAGCAATAACACTGCTACAGTGATACGATACTATCTCCAAATAAGGCCAGGTGCTTTTCATGCTCTTGTACAACAGCTTAGCAACTCTGAGTCATTTCATTCATATTCCCAAATATATTAACCACCTAATAATCATCCAGATTTTCCCTCAGTGTTCACCAAGAACTTCGGTGTGAAAGCTGTGATGAAAACATCTGTCCTGCTCACCTGGGAGGTGCCAGAAACCTACAAATCTCAAGTGCCTCTCAAGGTAAGTCCCACACACAGACAGCAGCTGCACTGAAAACAATATTACACTAAATTGTGGCACAGGGTTTTTACTAATACCAAAAGATCAAGTTGATGTTTGTTCAACCATTCACAATTGGTAGAAAATTAATTGCGCTGGATCCTTATACAGTATGCAGAAGTGGTACCATTACCGTAATGTAATGACTATAATAAGAAAAGACATTTATTACATTACAACCTGATATGTTGAGATACACAACAACTTTGTGAAACCATTTGCTCTGTTGCCCTCAGACAGAACAGCTGCTCCATAAATCATCAACAAAAATCAATTTGCACTGTATTAAATTCTGCCTGTAACTGCACTTTATGACTGGTCATTAGTTAAGGGGCATGTCTGTGTTGTCATTCAGGCTGTGGCACTGTGTAGGTCAGACAATAAGCTGAAGTACAGAAACAAAAGTTTACGACCATGACCAACACGTGCCTTTGCAGAAACCAAAACCAAAACCAAAACCTGTTCTCGTTGTATCGACCCACCTGTGCCCCTTCTATACTGTCCTTGAGAGTTTCTGAAGCAGAAAAAAAAATGTTTAACCTTTTCTATAGATTCTGAGGGTAAAGTGCAAGGATGACAGGGGAACATAAATGTACCACTTAATGCAGATGGAATTTAACCCTTCTTAATGCTCATTCCCAAGACATACAGTTCCTCTTTATTTCCTTTATGTTGTCCTGCTTAGGAAAAACAAATTTTCTAGTTCCCACCACAGAGAACCAGAGTAGTAAAATGCATCCAGTCACACTGTTATCCGTCATCCTGGCTTCAGATCCTGTACAACCAGCAGAGTGTGGAGGTTCCAGGCAACTTGAAGAGGAAGTTAATCACACAACTGCAGCCAGATACTGATTATTCCTTTGTACTGATGAGTCGGGGGAACAGTGCCGGAGGCCTTCAGCAGCAGGTTTCCATCCGAACAGCTCCAGACCTGCTGAAGATGAAACCAGCTCGATACCAACACGACGTGGAGGAGGGTGGTAAAGTGACCATCAGCCTGCCGAGGGTCCCTGGTGGAGCCCCTGTCAGGTCTGTGCTGCATTTTCGTCTCAAGGGAAATCGTGTTATAAAATTATCTACAAACACTGCATCAGTATAGTTGTGGTTGTATTAATTAAAGGTGACCATGAGTGCATCTGCATTTATTTGAGATCCTATAAGAACTAAAATTACCATAAAGGGATTTTAAGTAGGTACAAAATTGAGTTTAGTAAACCCATACTGTTACGGTGCCACAAGTATAAACACATACAGGGTAAAATTAAGGCTGATTAAGGTAAAATGAAGGCGTTACTAGACCACATGAGCGCAGTAGAGTGGTGAGAATTTGTGTACCTCACTCATACCTGTTTGCCTGCTCCAAGCCGCTCTTATCATTATTGCTCAGAGCTCCACTCAAGTCACACCTATGTACTAAAAAATCTTTACATAGCTTAAACCATGGCCTTACATCTGAAAGAAATGAAGATCTATGACTTGCAACGGCCAAATGGATTCAGAGTCAGGTTTGGGCATGGTTCAGAATTGTGGTGTGAGCGTTACCAAGCAAAATTGAAACTGGACAGAGGGCAACGCTTCGTGCTTGTGCTCTGTCCAAAATGCGCTCACTCCCCCTCTTCTACACTCACATTCTTTGGGTACTACCTACCTAGTTCACATTAAACCAGAACATTTTATTTTTTTCAGTTTTCTTTTTGGTTACCAGATATATGTTGGTGTTTGCACAAATGTTTTTTACTTCCTCCGTTTTTATACAAAAGTCACATTTCACGCTGGGCTGATAAAAAAGGACAAGCTGCCTCTTTCCATGGAAAAACATCAGAGATCCACTTTAAATAGGAGTGGATGTGGGTGTAGAGCTGTAGTATTAAAGTCTGTCCATATCTACTACAACATAACTGACGGTATCTCTTCACATCTACACTATCTGGGCTGTCCCCTCAGCTTGGTGAAAAGTAAACATGTGTATTCACAAAACTGTAGATTATTGCAGTATTCACATATAGAGTACATAATTTTAGTGCACCGCAGTATGAATAGCATGATCAACTTTTAACACTACCTGCAACATTCAAAGGCATCTTTTATGCAATGCGTCAGTGCTATTCTCTTCAGCATACACTATACATAAACAGTTTAAGTATAGTGGAGACACACAATTACAAGTCTGGTTTATTTATTACTTGTCTTGTTCTATCGAGTTCATAACCAACCAATTATCCACTGCAGCAGAGAGTTTGTTTAGGTCAGAAGAAATTCAAGAGCAAACAAAACATTGAGTACCCCCACCCAACAACGCCATGATTACAACCCGTAACCACATAGCCATATTAAAAATATAACCCCATTGCCCCTCCCCAGCTCTCTCCTGATACCAGAAAGCAATTTATTTAAGAGTTGAGCTTTAAAACCCCAATTAATCAACGAAGAGAATCCCAGTGCAAAGGCCACAATTCAGTAGGAGGTTCTTTTTTATTGCCCAGTTTGGTCAAGAAGACAGGCACTGTGAATTGCTTGTACTTAATTTTGTTTCAAGTGTTTGTTTCTCTAAAGAAGTTGCCCACAAGTAACCCATAATAAGTGAAGTGGGGCTGTTGTTGGTGGGAAAAAAGCTAACACAAATTCTATATAAATATCTGGGCCAGAGCTTTTCATTAGTGCCAGCGTGGAACTTATGCAGTGAGAGAGGAAGTAAATGTAAATAATTAGTAAGTAAGACACTTGAAACTGCAGGGAGGTGCTCAGCTGAATTAGACTTCTTAATAATGTCAGGAGCACTTGATTATTCACTACACACGTTGTTCCATGTAAAGTGGATTTCAGTTTATTATGAGATTGTATGTGTTTGCTTCCTACAGATATTAAGAACATCTACATCAGCAAAAGATGACTGAAATGCAACTACATGCTTTAAGTAATGTTTATGCATGTATAAATATACATGATGAGTATGTGATGCAGTGTTTTTGTGTTTCATACAGATGGTACTACATAGTGGTGGTCCCTCTCACCTCGGCTTCTCTGAAGATATGGGAGAACCCTGAAGACATGGACATACATGAGGTGAGAGAACCACTGGTATTAGTTATCTAATCGTGACATAGTGTGTTCACACAGTCTTTGTGTTCGCAGTGTGAGTGCCTGAAGGTTGCTCACAACAATTTTAAATCAGCCATTTTCAGGTTGAGGCTTAGGTTTTGGTTGAGCCAAAAGGGATTAGGTGTGAGTTTAAGTACATTTTATATAGATACTGTGTGTTAGCCTACTCACACAAGCTCTAGTATTTCTAGATTTCTCTTTGGATTATGTTTGTCTTCACTTTGCGAGGGGGAAGATTCAGTGCTGAGTCACCCCTACTGCAGTGAAAAAAAGCCACTAATGAATTCAAGGTGTCACAAAAATCATTTTAGTTTGTAGTGGCAGAAACTCTAAAGAACAACTCTTGTCACTTAACCAGCACTTGTATAATTACCGAGTGTCAGTAAAAATTCATTAGCCATAGTTTGGTGCTTCACTTCCAATACCTGTTATGCTGTGCTTGGCTATAGTTTGTCATATTATATATATATTTATTTCTTCTTTATTAGTTTTTATAATACAACTAGAAAATATAGGAGTATTATTAAAGTATTACAAACATAAAAATATTTTTGAAA
>OMLM01002087.1:48523-81560 GCA_900302695.1 Helostoma temminkii | reverse complement strand
GATGGTTAAACCAGGGCCATCAATCAGGAGGTGCGGGAATTTCTTCAAATTTTTGTTGTAATTCCCTGTGTGTTTACATTTAATTGCCGCTATCTAGAGATGTTGTGGCCTAGTAAGCATGACAGAACCAACAGTAGTCATTGGCCTCCAATGGATTCACACTACAGAAATGTTTCTATTCATTATTTTATGTTCTTCTAATGATCATTCTGTTATTATTGTCTTTCTCTCATGTTAAGCACTTTGTAACGAATGTTTTGAAAAGTGCTCTATAAATAAAGCTTATTATTATTATTGTTATTATTACTCATATGTCTGACATTTGATGTCACATGTAAATGACCCACTGAGCCCACTGCAGGATGGAGCAGGGATCTTCTACATCATTTTTATGGTGCTACAGTGTTTCTGATTAATTTTATCTTGTACCCTGAGCTTCCTATGGTAATTCACCAATGGCGAACATCCTATTTAAATCCATTGTATAATTCATTTGCCAAATCTTTATTTTTGAAAATGACTCTCAGTTCTTAATTCCTGTGGCTACATAGTCAATATAATATTGTCAAAACAGTTTGTATACCCATGTGTGTTTCCTTTAACATGTGCAGTCATAATATTATTAAACAGTTGTTGTTAATTCAAATTATCTGACATTCAAGGGCCATTTAAACACATAACACGGCAATTACATGCAGTCACTGTACAGTGCATTTGTTTTCTCTGCCTTACCAACCTCTCAATCACAGCCTTTGTCAAGTGTGTGTAGCCTGGGACAATACTTGTTTCACTGTGTTAAGAACAGAGCAGCAAAGCCATCATTCAGTAAATGACACACAGCTGAATGTGATTCAAGTCTGTATAAAAATAGAAAGCTAATCACATTGAAAACAGGGAACATAAGCTCAGCTTTTATTACTACTGCAAAGCTGCTTGAAGGGTAGACGCAAGAGAAGACGGGTAGTACTGAGAAAAAATAAAGAAGCTGGAGGGAGACCATAGCAAAAGGGCACTGCAGATTTCCGTGGCCCTCATTGCTGGCAAACAAGCTGGGATGTGTGAAATTGGATAAAAGAAAAAGGCTATATAAACAGTGTGGTCACTTAACAGCAGACAAAGGAAGGAGGATAGTTTCCTATGAATGCAAAGCCCTGTGGGAGTGACAGAGAGGTAAAGAGAGGAAGGGTGAGAAAGGAGAGGGGGGCTTAATAGGAAGGGGGGGTAGGGATGGAGGGGCACCTGAGGGAAATGCACAGGCGTATATAAGAGGGCAAGAAATACTGCAATCATTGGAGAGAGAATGGCGCAGATGCTGGAATGAGTTCCTGAAGTAGGAGGAAAAGCTAGAGAGGAAGAGAGAGGACTGAGGACTGTTGGATGCATGAGCCTACTGGACAGCATCCAGTTTGTCGCAGATAGACAGACAGAAGGCTTCAGTTGAGTTGGAAATCCTTATAGATGTCAAAAAGTATTAGGATAACGTCATTCTTCTATGTTTTATCAGTCTTTCAGAGGCAGAATATGGACAGTCACATACAATGACAAAAATGTTAACCTTCCCACTGCTATCAAAGTGACTGTTCTTCTTCTACACCTCCTCTCCTCTTCAGCTTGCACATGTAACAGCAGCACAATTTTCACTTTGGAACGATTCCTATCCATCAGGTAATGCTGCTGAGATTGATCACTTCCAAACCTCCTTCATCAGATTATCTAAATATCCCACAGAATATGCTTCTGTGGCATCTAAAAGCTGTGACATCTGTCATTTTAAAAAAAAGTTTTCTGAGCTGCAGGCAGTACTTTACTAAAAGTGCCAAAAGTACTACAGAGGATAGAGCTGAGGAGACAGATGAGCTGAACATCTTATCAAGCTTCAAACTTTTTAGCTGGTATGGTTTCAAGCTTTCTTTTGTGCACTATTAGTAACAGAGTTGGAAAAGTTGCCTACACTCAGTCTGCTTAAAGAAGAGCTACAGTTGTTAGAAGTCTCAAGGTTGCATGGCAGTGTATGTTTGACCAGATAGAGACTAACCCTAATGGAAGAATGAATATTATTTATCACCATTATCCCAAGTAAATCCTTGTAGGTTGTGAACTAGTTTCACTGTAATGTAGGTATATTGCTGCATTCTGCTTTAGTTTCAACAGCAATACAATGTGGTAGATGTTATAAAAAGATCATGGTTACAGGAATTGTGAATAAAGCAGGGTCATGGTTAGACAACAATAATGTCTATTTGGAATAAGATTCCATAAGGTTAGGGAATGGTTATGGTTGTCTTGTATGTTGAGATGGAAGAGCCGAGCAGCCTCAACTGTGTCAGCACTTCTAGAAAGCTGAAGCATCATTTAACAAAGTTGGAAAGGATGCAGTGAAATCAGAGGAAGGAGAAGAGATTATGGCTTTGGGAAGATACGTTTGGAGCATGTCGGCTGCCAAGTGGTGCACAATGACTGCTCTGATGATACACTGCAGCCACATGTGTAGTGTACAGCAGATAAAATGACATTTAATTATTACTGCAGTAATATATACAGTACAGTGTACAATGAATAGTATGTACAGGTAAGAACATTTATGTAAACTCTGAAATTACCTTCTGTACTGATCTTCATGTAAGTGAAGTATAGACAAACACACCATTCTTAAGCTAACAGCTAATAATTATAAAACAAACCCATTTAATATACAGTACGTGCAGAAAAGTATGGCCCCTAGGCTACTGATTTCACAATCAGATTCCATTTTATGACTCATTAATGTAGTTTTCATGCCAGTGTATATGTCTGAGTTTGATATGTTTGGAAGGGTCTCAGACCATGGGTTGTCAGAATTAATTAGTTTAACTAGCATTTTACAACATACCAAACGTTAAACAAATCTCTTATGGCCACATATGTCAGCCCTGATATCACAACCCTAGACAATGAGTATCTGAGTGAAAAAGTATGTGAAAACATGGAGAAATGAATGAGTCAATAATGAAGCAAAGCCACTCAACAGTGACATTGTTTTAACAAGCAATTGTTTTTATACGTTTCACCCAGAGACGCTGCAGCTGGAGCTGGAGCTGCTGTGGTCTTGTTGAGGCAGGAATACTTACGTCTCATTTACTAACACAGTCCAACGTGATACACTTGTCTCGGAGAACACAGATTGACAAGCAGCTTAGTTGCTTAAATTGTGTTTGAACTTTCAAACTGATCCATGTAACTGCTATTTAATGTTTATTATGTTGACAACGTTCCAAATCCACACCGTCAGTAATCAGGGTGGAAAGGATTTTTTCATTGGCAGAAACAAAAACACACTAAAATTAATGATGCAGTGAAATCTTCAATGCAAGGAGTGTTCCAAAGATGACCCCCCCTCTAAAGGTGCCTCAAGAAACTAAACTGACTTTACATTATAGTGATGTTATAGGTGCACCTCACTACTTTTACACTCAATGTAAAAGTCAATTTATCGGAGTGTGTTACTCCTGTGAAATCAACTGTGTTCACATACTTTTGGAAATCCTAGTTTGGACTTCCTAAACACTAATAACTGAAACTCAGTTACAACGTGGAGATTCATTTGGGTAGCAACAGATGCAGCAAACAGTATTTCTAGTAAAAGTAATGGGTGACAGGAACAGATTTCTGTTCTAATTGAATGGAGGTTTTAATATTGCCTTTCTTATATTCCTGAATTGCTGTTGGAAATATCATTATTTATTTTAGTGGCTAAATAATAATCGCTGATGCTTCTGCAGCGCATTCTGTAAGACCACAACATTTATATAAACAGTAAAATATCCAAATGATGTAATGTAGATCTTCTTAATTATTATTTATAAATGACAGCGGAGTTGTATGGTATTTTGGTGAAGTGTAGTAATATGTACAGTAGTTTTAGTCCCTTGGTTTAGGAAGAATATCGTAAGTGGAGATAATTATTTTCTATGAATGCATTAATAGCAATGTAAAGATGAAAGAATGCCAGATGTGTCTTTTAATTGAACTGCTTCTTCATGAATGGAGCAACAAACTGTTCTCAGCATGCTGGAGAAAGCCTGCGGGCTGACAATCGTATGAAAGTTTTAGCATCAGATAAAGCTGTCAAGTCAAGTCAGATCTTATTGATGGAACACTCTCTCCTCTGCCCTGTCATCTCTTTTCACTCAGTCTGAAACACATCTTAGGCTTGAGTGCAAGAGAAGGTGTAGAGATGCAGCGTTTTTCAGAAAGCTGATAATTTGGAGACTTCCAGGTGGCACTGCAGAGAGATGGACATGCTGAGCTCCTCATAATTGTTTTTTAAAGAAAAAATACCTTCTGTAAATAATACTTACATGAGAACCATTTTAACCTGAGTATGAAAGGAAGGAAACTGCAAAGGAGTAATAAGAACGACAACAAGATGAATACAACCCATACAATAACACTACCCTCTAATGAGATAAAAGACTTTAAAGAAGACATGAGACAGGACTTGAGTGACTTTAAAAGAAAGCTATGAAAGAAGTCCTTGTAAAATTTAAAGACAAAGTTTTAGAAAGCTGCAAAGTCAAAATGCTAACATTACATTAAAATTCAAACATTAGTACGCAAATAAGCATAGCAGACTTGGAATTAGCCTTCTTGTAGATGAAAGACACGTTGCTGACTGTAGTGAAACTGAACACGGAGATGCAGGATAAGATGGACAGCCATTCAAGAAGAAACAATCTTATGGAGTACCAGAATGAAAAGAAGGGAGATCAGTTACTGATTTTGTAAGTGAGCTGCTCAAGGGTCATCTCACCCTGCTTGAGGGAAAGGAGCTCTAAATGCAGTGTGCGCGTAGAGCATTGATCTACAGGAGTGTGTATGAGGCAGCCGGGATTCTAGGTAACAGTGACTGCACGGACAAGCACCTTGACGGGTGTGGAGGAGCGACTGAATGAACTGTTGCCGTGGAAACGCACCAATACTTCAGGCAGAGCAGCCCAATGGCCTAGAGAGAGGCTCATAGGATTTAGAAGTCTTCAATCCACAGTGTTAAAAGCACAAGAGGAAGAATAAATTGTGCCTACCACTTTGGAAGAGGCACTTGATGAAACTTTTGGTGCTCAAAGTTACTCATCATAATTGAACTACAATATTAATTAATAATTAATATTAAGGTTGACTTTTTACTTACTTTTTTTATTGAGCCTTAAGACTTTTATCTACAAGGGAGCTGTTTTGACAGTTTTACGTATTTACCCATGCACTATAATTCTGGGCCTTGCATTTAAAAAGACTCAAATCAATAAGTTTATAAAAACTACCAAGTAAATGGCTGAATGTTGGATATTTCTAGTAGAAGTGAGTATCCAATCCCCACTTGGGAGGGGCCTTACAGTCATGAGGTACTTAAACCTCCCCACACTAGCAGGGACCACAAGGAATAGCAGATTTCATCCTTGCCTTTGGAAGTCACAAAGTTCTGTGTCACAAAGTTGAGTTTCCATAATTCATACATTGTTTTTATGTTCAGTTCTGGATTGCAAAGTAACTATACGAATAGCAATGACAGACAATATTATTAAGATATTGCCATTGAATGCCAGGGTCTTAATAACCCTGTTAAACAACAGAAAGTCCCAAAGAATTTGGTGTAGTCAACATTTGGATTTGGATTATACACACTTTTCAGCCCCTAATAGCAGCTACACTAGGATTGATTATTTCTTTACAAGTAAAAAAGAGTTATACCATGTTAAGGAGTATGAAATTGAGGAGGCGGATATATCAGATCACAGTTAAATGTAGGAATTTTAAATAATAAATTAATTGTTAAAGTGATACAAATGTTTCAACAACAGTGGGGAGGTTAACCCTGTTATTTTGAGGGATGCTCTTAAAGAAACAGTTTGAAATTGAAAATGTACACATGAGCCCTCATTACTTCCTAAAATTGAAGAAAGTGATGGTATAGATAAAACACAGAATAACCTTTTTTAAAACAACCCTATGAAGTGGGGCCCAGGGCGTCCAAATTATTAGCAAAAAGATTCAAACAACAACAGGTGGATAGGACATGACATAAAATAAGGGCTGTAAATACAAAAAACACAACCTTTAAACTAAATTAAAACTACATTTTTTGAACTAGTACTGAAATTGGTACAGCCAGCCCCGATCAGCTGATGTTCTTTAGATGAGAGCCTTTCTATAGACAATGGATCTACCTACAATTATAAAAAGAACCAGAATTATCTCCCGATTCACCCATTTGAAAAACAGAAATAGAAAAAAACAAAATAATCCCCTGGCAGTGACGGCCTACCATCAGAGTGGTGTAAAACATCAAGTGAGCAACTCATACTTCAACTTGAGATATCATTTAATCACATATTTGAACACTGTGAACTTCCACCTTCCTGAAGGGAAGCAGTAATATTGGTGATCCCTAAACAAAAGCCAGACCTGCTCAAGTTACGGACCTACATCAGTACTCAACATGTATTACAAATTGGATACCTTGATCATGGCTAAAAGATATGAGCACGTTATGCATGACATCATAGACAGGCTTTATTAAGGGGTGCCAAACCTAAGATAACATAAGCAGGACCTGACATATCCTTAAAAACAGTATCAGTGCAGCTTTAATTACCAAGCATCCTGTTTCATTGGGCTTTTACTGATGATGTTTTTTGCCACCTAGAGGTTCTAGAGATATGCTCTTCTAGATTAATAAATCAACTTGAGAAGTTTGGCTTATACTCTGGATATACATTGAAATTGGCTAAGATAAAGATATTTTAGAGGATTTTAGAAGATTTAGTGAAGTATAAAGCCAATTATATGATAATAGATAAGGACATTGGGAGTGACATTGAGAGGTGGGCTGTACTTTCACTGGACTTTAGTTCAGAAATAGAGGCAATAAAGATCAGTATTCTTCCACTCATATACTTATTTCAATCACTGCCCATAGAAATACTTGAGAATCATGTATTGCAAGAATCTGGATATTGTCGGAATAATGTAATAAGATTTTTTATCACTCCTAAAATTCTTGTCCATAACACAACCATGTTGAAGAAGATATGGGGCAGTAAATGTAAATCATTCTCAAATGTTTTAGCATTGTCCTGACATTTGGTTATTATCAAATAATATATAACAAAATACAACACTGAAAGTTTTACTATTGTAAGTAGCTAGTAAAAAAAAGGCTATCACCATAAGATATACAGTATAAGCCAGACCTGCCAATGTGAGAAGAATGGCTGGAAATAGTAAATGGAATATATGTTATCGAGCAGCTGACCCATAAAATAAGACTTCAAGAAGCCCACAAAATATATAAAAACATTTTGATCCAAATGTTTAGGTTTCCTTTCTTTGGCACTTGTGTGTCAGTTTTCTTTTTCTGAATACAATGTATGTGACTAACTAAAACAATAAAAATAAAGTAATAAAATAAGAAAGAAAGTTAATAATTTGATCACTAGAGCTATGTGGACTATATTGTGCTTGCTAGGTTTAACAGGTTTAGACAAACCCACCAGCAGCATATCAGTAACAGGTACAACCCTGTACAAGTGATGGATAATAATTACTTACTGGTGGCAGTGTGTGCTGGCTCTGTGTTCGTTTGGAAAGGAGAGGAGAGGTTACCACGCTGTTTAATAATGCCAGGGAAACAAGGTGGGCTGGCCTCAGGTCTCCACCGCTGTCCAAAAGGCGTAGTGAAGTTGTCGGTATTATTGGATTTGTCCTCAAAGGATGTTGCTGATGCGTATCCTCCTCTGTGCTCCTTCCCTCTACCTTTGCCTCAGCGGACACTTCACAATGAGCTGTCCTCCTCTGCTTTCTACCCACTGTCACAATTAACCAACTGCCTCCTGCTGAAGCTGGCTGTCAGCAGAGAGTGTGTGTATGGACAGGACTGACAGGAAAGCTCCCACAAGGCATCCTGCTTCAACAAACACACACACTAATGTCCACTGCAGTGGGTCACCTGTCAAGGAATGGTGAAGTGAAAAAGTCTAACTAGCAAGTGTATTTTTGTCTATAAAGTAACTTTTCATAAAAATCTATACATGCTGCATATACCTGCATTCTTTATTTGTGTGTTAAAAGCACTCTACAGCTCTACACTCACCGTATTAGTTGTGTTGATTCCGGTCTACTGTATAGTTACTGTGATTACAGCACTGTAACCTATGCACATGGTGGTATAGCTGACTAATCCAGTTGTCCTACCAAACTGGGCTGTTTTGGTGCAGTTGCTCAGCCTCAGTTGTTCTCAGCTGCAGAGCACAGAATCATTCAGTCACCTGCTCACTAAATTGCTGATGCCTGTCTGGAGAGGAGAAGCTCAAGTGTCTCATAACATTAATACAGAAAGATTGCTTTCATTTCACACATGTAGGTGGAGATTTAGAGGGATGACAGCACATTAATCCTTCACCCATTCCCACTAATAAGCCTAGTCACTAAACACCAGATGGAAGTAACATGAATGTTACAGTATGTCCACACCTCTAATCCATTAATGTTAGTGTAGCTTTTTGTGTGTAAATGCTGGGGTGCTAAACTGACTATTTTGTTGCATCTTCTGTCATTGTTTTCATAAAACTCTGGATACATTTATTCAACAATCGTTCACAAAAACTCCATGTGGGAGCCCTAAAGAGTGCACATAATTAAATATTAACACCACTACTATTGATTATAATAATAACACTAACAATATAAGAATAAGTAAGATGAAATATGCCACTGAAGGTGAAACGGTGGTGTAGTGCTTACCACTGGCACCTCTCAGCTTGAAGGTTCTGGGTTAGAATCCACCAGTCATCCAGTGGACTGGTGGAGTTTACATGTTCTCTCCTGTGCAGCTTTCTGCCACGGTCCAAAGACACGCAATTAAGTTAAGTGAAGACTCTAAATTGCATAAATGGTTGTCTGTCTCTGCATGTCAGCTCTGTGATAGACTGGCTGCTAGTCCAGGACGTATCCAGCCTCTTGTCCAGTAACATATGGGATTGGCTCCTGCACCCCTGCGGATATACTTCATTGATCCCCTGGGAATAATTGTTTTTGCATGACTGCACATAGAAAATGGTGCTACTACCTCGACATGTAGCCTAGAGGAACGAGGAGTGAAATCACTGCTCTGCCACCATAAAACAATGCAACAAATTAAACTTTTTTTCTTTTTTTTTGGACACCCAAATATAATATGACAGAACTGTGTGCACCTCAACATTGTTTTGCTAGTCAACTGAAAATACAGCCTTCAACAATATTTAGCTTATTTAACTTCCCATGACGTCTACTCCCATTGTATCTACTACCCACCCTGTAAAATATTACCTGCAAACTTTGACAAGCTTCTTTATTCACCAGTTTTCCTACACAATTATCGGTTGTTGTTTTTTTCCAAAAAAAAAGTAACATACTGGTAGAGTAACCATGTAATATTCTGCCACTACACTGTTGTGCATGGTACACTTCAGATTATTTTTTAAATAATGAACAAAACTAATGTTACATTCTCAAATCAGTCAAAAAGAACATTGGCCACTTTCCTCTAATAACGAACTGACAGCTGACAGGTGACAGCAATCACACAACCAGCAGTGTAAATCCTCTGCATGAGGGAATTCTGGGTTGCCATGTCACACTGAAAAGGTAGCAAGGTGTGAAAATAAAGTCCAAATGTAATCTCAGCAATCTCAGAGCACCAGACTCATCCTTTGATTTTTTTTTAGTTCCTGCTTGATGGAATTATAGAAGTTTCCTCGAAGAATCATCAGATTGGTCACACAGTGATAGATGACTTTCAGCTATGGTAGAAACTTAGAAAAAAAACTCAGAGAGTTAGCAGGTTAAATCCTTTACCATCTGTCACAAGCAGTGTAAGTGTGTGTGTACAGCAGGTAAAGACTCTACTGTAACTCTGTACCTGTTGCCAATTTTACAAAGGATACATCATGTTCACTCAGAATTATCAGAGCTCCAAATAATTGTTTGAAGAGATTCTTGATCTAATCTGCTCTGTTCTGTAAACAGCAGCAAGGAAATGGAAGTATGGAAGTATACTTTCTGTCCATACATTTTCTTGCTGGAATTACCTGGTTTTGTGTATCAATTGGTCAAATAATCAGAAGTCACAAAAGTAAAAACAAAAACTGTTGATTACAGTCTTTCATGTCTTTATTGTGTTTGTCTTTACTGACTCAGATGGAGATCAGGTCACACACTTTTTTTGCTTCTGGAACTCAGTGACTGAACTGACCCTGCTTCATCCTCTGCTCATTTGCAGCAGAGAACATTTGCAGCCAGTCCATTTTCCGAGCCCATCATGGTGAAGCTCCACAGTGGGATGTCCTTGCAAACTGAGGATCCAGAGATGCTGTGGGTGATGGGTCCTGTCCTAGCTGTGATTCTCATCATCATCATTGTCATTGCAATTCTACTCTTCAAGAGGTGAGTCTGCCAGACAAAACATCAGAAATAATGTATATTGAGTGAAACTTCTATTGTTTTGCAAGTCCTTTATATTTGACTACTTTCAAACACTTTCAGTGTTAATGGAAATCATGGATATGGTATGGAGAAAGTAGTAGGCCATTTAGAGGCTATATCTTTAAGAGTAGAAATTTAAATATATAAAATTGTGATGTGCAATTTGATTATAACTGTGCAATAAAATTAGTTCAGGTTGTAGGAAACCACATTTATATTTTCAGCAGACCTTGAAGACAGATATCATCTAGCTGAGTGATCATTTTAGCACAGTCCCAGACCATTACTGCAGTGCAACAGATGACAAGAACATTTCACAAGATTCAGGCAATAAGAAATGGTTAGAGTGGAGTTTTTTCTACTCTAGAGACAGGCATTCATCTCGGCTGAGTCAGCCTGAAGGCAAAGTTCCTCCATGGCATATGGAAGGAAGGCTCTGTTAGTTGCCCTCCAGCTTTGCTATTCAAGGCTAACAGTTGGTCAGTGCTTCCTGTGCTATGGTCAAACATCTGGAGCTACTCACTGAGCTGACGGGGCTTCCATATGGCTACATTTGTTTTTGTCTTTTTCTCCTTCGTTCTTTTACTCTCTCCTCTCTTTAATTTGTTTTGAAATATTTGTCTAAGCGGAATCTTCAAATTAAACCAAAAACTAAAATCTGTCATTTGTTAATAAGCTTGAACCTTTATTGAGTTTGATGCTGCAACACACTCAGGAGAAGTCACATTTGCCACTGTGTTACATCACCATACCTTTTAGTTGGTCAGGAACTGGAAACAGTTGATTGATTTGCAGTTTAGCAAGTGGAATATTTGATCATTCCTTTTTTATGCTTGTCTGTGGTCACAACTGTCTGATTCTCCTCATGAGTCAGAGTCCTACATTCTAAATAGGACACAGATGTGGACTGCAGGCAGGTCAGTCAAACATATGCACTGTGCATGCAGACATATAGAATATACTTGTTTAGGTTTTGACATTTATATGTGAAGTGCCTTTAGACGACTCTGTGCTATATAGATTGAATTAAATAGAACTGAACTGTACGAATCCACAATGATGGTGCCAAGTCAACCATGCTTTAGGTACTGACCTACCACCATACCATCACAAATGCAGATGTTTGAACAGTTAACACGCTAGATGGTCTTCATCTTTAGGACAGAGGGACAATGTCAGTTTTTCTGGAAAACAAGATGAAAAATGAATTCCTCTGTCCACATAACACTTTTCCATTGTCTTTCAGTCCGTGGCTCCCTCTTTGTGTATAATACTGTTCCAGGTTTCTCACGCAGTGCCGCCTCACAGCACCAACAGTGGTTTTGTCCTTGGATTTTATGCACTGACATTTGCCAGAGTTGGTCACTAGAAACACTGACTTTTTTGTTTGTACTTTTGTCTAATAAGAAAATGTATTTTCTTTCCATTTTAGAAAAAAACATTTTCTGCTAATGTGGTTTGTTGATTTGTTACTACCCAACATGCTCCTCAACAACTGGCCAGTAATAATCGATAATACTACAGTCTATAGTATTTTAGACTATTAAATGTGTTCCATGATGTATATTGACTGTCTTCATCGCTAATGCATACAGGGTCAGTCAGTTTTTTTTGAATAAATGATGCCTAAAATGATAAAGCAATCATATTTGTCGCCATAACAACCAGGACTTGCATTTACTGTGAATAAAGAAAAATGTTCTCTTCACGGAAATTTCTAAACATATCGTGTCTGGAGAAATGTAACTAATTCTTCTCCCTTTCATCAAATTACTACTTTTTGCGCTTATTTACATTTGATTCTTAAAATTTATTTGAGGTATTTATTTGAGGTGTGCTACAGGCATTCAAAGTGGCCTAAAGAGCCTGAAGAGGCCAAGATAGTCTAGATACTTCAATCAGACACCCACCCAGTGGTTGCATATGTGACCTTAACAACACATATTATGGCCGAGTGGAATAGCAACTTACCTGCAGCCTTGACAACTCTCCGGTGCTAACGACTCCATATAGTTTACATACCTTGGACTTCTGATAAGGATGAGCGGTTCTTTAAGTATGTCAAGTTATCACTGACCATCACTTTGGAGTCATGGGTGAATTTTCACAGTTTCTTCTCATATTTCCATTTGCATTTTGTTCAGTCTCTTTCACACGAGGTGGAAACACAGGTTTCACATTTACGCTTTCTGTATCACTGACTCAGGAGGTCAGTAGGTCTGTTCCAGGTCACTGTGTAGAAAATGTGACTCAGTAAGTATCAGTATGAGAATTAATATTTTGTCCTGTGTCCGTACTTAAATTTGTCACACTGATCTGTCAGACCAATATATGTGGCACTTTAAACAGCAATTAATGAAGATGTGTGTAATCTGAACTCCTCTGAAGCCTCTATGTGTAGCCACTCTGTGGCTGTGGATCAGAATAAGACTACAGGGAGGTGTAAGGTTCTGTAATGGGCTCTGTCAGGTGCACTCTCTGTTCACTGAGACACAGTGTTTCACTCCTGCTGCTGACAACTCGTAAATTAATCCTTTCTCTTTCTGCTCTCTTCTTTAATGTCTGCCTGCTTTCTGTGGATGCAGCAAACAAGAAAGGTTAGTGTCTCTGTCTGTTCTCCCTCCTCTCCACCCCCTTCTCTGCACATCCTTCCAGCTGTGTAAAACTGCCTTCTGGGTCATGTTTGTGTTTTCTCACAGCCAATGATGTGAAATGACAGATCCTGGTTGTTTCTCTTACACTTTCACGCAGCCATCTCAGCTTGTCTGGGTGCAAGCTTTTTTTGTTTTTTTCTCACACACATATGAGCCTCACTTGACAGCACTTGAAGCATGCGTGTCGTCTTGTGTGCCTGGGTGAGTGAGTACATTTTAGCATGTTTGTTTCTTTGAGTGTGTTTTCTGCTGTTCAGCTGAGTTCACAAATCCTGCTGATCTTCCCTTCAGAATAATCCTCCCTTAGAGCTTTCTTCACCTCTCAGCCCCTCACACACCTGCAGTAAGACAAACAAACCAGACCTGAAAAATACAATCCTGATATCACCTAAAGGC
The DNA here is from genome assembly GCA_900302695.1 of Helostoma temminkii. Lineage (NCBI taxonomy): Eukaryota > Metazoa > Chordata > Actinopteri > Anabantiformes > Helostomatidae > Helostoma > Helostoma temminkii. The sequence goes on along the minus strand of OMLM01002087.1, from coordinate 68,013 downwards.
AAAACAGACACCACAGTGAACTTTCACTCGTGTGCTTGTTAGCTTCCATGATATATATTGACTGTGTTCATCGCTAATTCATACTGGGTCAGTGAGGTGTCATTTTTGACAGTTTTTTTGAATAAATGATTCCTGAAATGATAAAGCAATCATATTTGTTGCCATAACAACCAGGACTTGCATTTACTGTGAATAAAGAAAAATGTTCTCTTCACGGAAATTTCTAAACATATGGTGTCTGGGGAAATGTAACTAATTCTTTCAGCAAATTACTATATTTTGCACTTATTTATATTTGATTCTTAAAATGTATTTGAGGTATTTATTTGAGGTGTGCCACAGGCATTGAAAGTGTCCTGAAGAGCCAGAAGAGGCCAAGATGTAACATAGTTAATATGGGCATAGTATCGTTCTTGCTGGCATGCAGCCATGATTTGGCCCACTTGATCTGGCAAACAGGAGCAGAACATCATTCCATCCGGTACGCAGGCCATATGGTGTCGGCTGTGTTGGGAGTGAAGTGGATCTGGGTCAAGCTTGAACTTAGCAGCTTAACTCTTATCCAGGTACTACAAGCAAAGGCTTTGGTGTGTCTGGTCCTGGTTTCTGTACAGAGAGCATGGAACCAAATCACTTCAATCTGAACATCCTATAGAAAAATGGAACAAGATTTGTATACGTGATCAGCAGCTTCAGAGGACCAAATCACAACCATCCCCAATTATTTCCAAATAAATGACACACTAATAGAAAATATGCTTCAAAACCTTCACATTTTACTTACTGTATATTTGATTCACTATAGATTGTTTCACTAATAACATTTCAGCAGGAGTTTCATGGTAATTGCATTTTTTGGAAACCTTTTTGGAACCTATTATCTAATCAACTGCTTTACTGCTAGATTGCCAGAATTTACCCAATTAAGACTGAACCTAAAAATACATTTTTGTATTGGTTCACACCTGCAAAGTACCACAATGACTTCAGAAACAGGAAACGATACAGCAACAGACTGCAGTTATTATACACAGTATCTGATATTTAGCAGGTTGATAAAATACATACTGCTGATCCATCAAATTATAGTTTACTAATAATTATCTTATTTCACGACTCATAAATGTAAATGGTTTGTTTTATAGTATTCTATAGCTGCATCTGCTGCATCTGCTTATACCTACCCAAGCTCATGCTGCCCCTCATGGCTACAATCCACTCGATTTCACATCAACAATGCTAATCACTCGCAGAGCAAACTACTCAATAACTTTTCAGCAGTTTTCACCACAAGGTGCTTTCTACCACCCTCACTCGGGTTTTTTCTGTTAATGCCACTCTTATGGTGAGGAAGGATTGTCATTCAACAACAATTATTCAGTACACAGCATCTCAACTGAAAAATGTGAAGAAATGAGTAACAATAGCATAAAGATGCACCGTTTTTATTTAGTTGTGCTCACACCCCCATGTGATGAGCTGGCTATTCAATAAACAGATTCAGACTGAAGTGCTGTTGCCATCCTGCAAATACACCTGAAACAGCTTTTCAGGGTCCCAGTGCTTCACTCTGCAGAGAGATCTGAGTGATTAACAGAGATCTGGGTCTTCTCCAGTGTTTCCACCACATTCTTGTCATTGTCACTGTTTTTCCATTTCTTTTGTAAAAAGCAATAGGGAAAACAGTTACACTGATTTTTATTTTATTTCAGACTTTTTAAAGTGGGGTGCAATTACAGTACGTGATGTTTGATGTTTGTTTGTTGTCTTATATTGATGTTTATTTTTTGGACTATAGCAAATCTGTACTTGTGGAAAATCCCCTGCTGGATTTAAACCTACATGTCTTTATATTGTTTTCCACTTTGTGTCAAAAAATGACACCTAATTTGAGATAAGGTAACTGTTAGTCATTGTGGCCTTTTTCTAACTCATATTATTTCCTTCTCTCATCACTCCCCTTATCTTCCATCCAGAAAGCGAACATGTCCCGCCAAGGAAGACCACATGGCAGGAGTCAAGGACTCATTGCTGGCCCACTCCTCAGAGCCTGTAGAGATGAGGAGACTCAACTACCAGACACAAGGCATGGGCACGCACATACACAAACCTTTATGATGTTTATTCATGTAGACCCACACATACAACTAGTGAATGCCTGCAGTCAGACTTGTAAATGGATCCTAATGACGTCACTGTTATACTCAAACTTGCTTAGTTTGTAGCCATAATGATCCTGACAGAGATCTGCCTGCCTTTCATCCTATTCGCATATTCTCTACTGTAAATTGTAAAATAGTCATTTTACCTCGTCTTCAGAGATTTAAGTCTAAGTCTTCTGAACAGATGTGGACAGGGAGGAACTGTGTTTGGGTGCCCCTTGATCTGGAGGAATCAAAAAAATAGTTTTATGGTAGAGGTGATTCTCGTTCTCTGCAGTTCTTTACTTTACTTGTTAGGCTGAGTAGCTTTATTATGACTTCCACTGTTTTATCCTTATTAAGCTGAAAAGACATGCAACAGTTGCAACACAAAATAGAAGCAGTAGAAATTAGTAAGGGTGTAAGATATAACTGTGTCATCTGCATAGAAAAGACCAAGCAAAGGTCATTGTCAGTTACCAGATGAGGCCACATAATGAGCACAGTTACTATTTTACTATGTTTTACCACATTGGCCATTCACCATATGTAACAAAATATTTCAGTAATGGGCAGAGTACAATCAGTTGAACAAGCTGAACACAAACATACACAAATGTGACATGTTCATCCGTCAGCTCATGTCAAGGTCGACTGATATATCCCCCTGGCCGATATATCCGCCGATATTTGGAATTTGTTTTAAATATCGTCACCAAGCACATGGCTAGTTTACATAAGCACATAGCTAATTAGCATTACAATGCCAAACACATGATTAAAGGACAGATCATGATAGCAGGTCCAAATGTTATAAACTAGATAAGTAGCCAAACAAATAGATCAGTGAACAGTGGTTTATATAACACATTTTAACACAAATCAGCTCACATGCTAGTAACATCTCTGATGAAGCATCCCCTACTTATTCCAGTGTTAAGTTTTGTTTTGTTCTTCTTCGCATATATTTCAACAAAAGAAAAGGCTGCACTAAATGCTAAACAATTGTTTCATTTTTTAGTTTAGGTTTTAATAAATGTTTATGCATAATAAATGTTCATTTAGTTTCACCAATTTTCTGCATTTCTCATTTACTGTAATTACATATATTATATGTGTCTATTATCAGCTAGATTTTTTTCTCAATATTGGCCCTGGCATCGGCCATCAAAAATTCCATACCAGTCGACCTCTAAACTCATGTCATATGGTGCCTGCTTTTAGTGGATACTGAGCAGGCTCAAACCAAATGTTAATTTTATGTAAACGTTGAGTCTAATTAACTATGTATGTACATATGGCTTGTCTCTGAGGTTGAGGTTGACCAGCTCCCTCTCTTCACCTGTCTACTTCCATCAGAAGTATCTTTCTGTCCAGTTAGCAGGAAATTGATATGTAACAAACTATTTTTTATTCAAATTTGCTGTTTGTATCACTACACATTCCTAAATTTTGCAGTTTGGTTGTGTAATTGTGTGTTTTGTCCAGTTCTACGATTATTCTCCTCTCTTGGTCAGTAGGACTAAGCATGGTATTGACAGATATCCAACAATTAAAGAATTGATCAGGGTGTTTATATTAGAAACACCTACTACACCTGCTACAGTACCAGTATTTGTTCATTCCTACCTAGAGTCACTTTCGGATCCATCACATTCTCATCCCACAGTGTCATATAATGATGCTTCCCACTTTCCACACTGTTGCTAAAGGTACCCTTTGGCATCAGTATTTGACTCGCTGGGTGTGTCACTCCTTGACACCAAGGGAATGACAGCAGCTGCATGTCTGACACCTAGGTGCTTCTAATAGTTATCCGTCCCACTTGGTATCTTAATACAAATACCAAAGGTACCGTTTTAGCATCGAGAAATGAGAAGGGTGTGGGGGATGAGAGTGGGCTCTCTGACACAATTATTATTATAATCACGATCTCTTGTATTGAAGTCTAATGTTTCGTTGATCCAGCCATCCACTCTGGCGCCTATACCTTTAGTATTTTAATCCTTACAACCTGTTTTTTTATTGTTGTCTATCACTGTCTTTTACTTTCTCTTTGTATCCTCAGTCAAATCAAAAATAGAGAGGAAAGTGACTCTTCCACACCCTTTCACCTACTTCTCTTATCTTTTTCTGCCACCTGTCTTTTAGTGGGAGGTTTTAAACTCACAGTCTGTCATTGTTTTCCATCCATGTTCCTCTCTCAGTCAGTTGGGTGACATTTACTTGTGGTAGCAGTAGGAGGGAATTTGGCAGATGTTGTTTACACCACTATAAATTCATCAACTCATTTAGTTGCCAACCTTTGTTCCCTATTCAGTGACAGCTCACTGGGTGGCCTCATAGCTTCAGAAAGTTCCAGTTTATTCACCAGAAACAAACAAAGAAACTGACAGATAATACCATGTTTACTCATGCTATGAACTCAAAACTGTGAACTGTTAAGGAACCTTTCCTGTACTCAAGTACTGCCATTTTGTGCCTCTTCTGGGTAAAACAAGATTATGTTGTTAGTTGAGTGATCTCCGGGGTTCATTGTCATCCCGGAAGAGAGCACTCCCCTCAGGATAGAAATATTTTACCACAGGATAAAGGTGATCCCCGAGGGCCTTGGCTTGCTAAGATTATTTATACCTGCAACAGGGAATACTTGGATATTAATTGCTCAGTTGTGCCATAGAGTAGAGCTGTGTTGCATGCGTCATGTTTCTCCAATCATTTATTCAGGATTTTAAATTATTTACATGTAGTAATTTGTAACCCATTTCCATTTTTTCTAATGTCTGAGTTGCTATCCAGTCAGTCCAAGTGGGGTGTTTGGCTATAGTACCCTAACAGTAGCATACATTATTTCCTACATTGGACATACTGCAACTGGGTCAACTGTTTTGCCTCAATGTCTGACTCTCCGAATACACTGGAAGAGAGTCTGATCATGTACATGTCAGTGATTACAGTGACATTTGGTCTGAGCAACATATTTGAGTGATTAAACATAGCACACTATGGAGGAGAAATGAGGAGACTCACAGTGGAGTACTATGATGTAAGTTCTCAAGTTTTTCTTTGTGTGGATGAAGACAACTGAAGACGTTGGTCAGATTCTTTTTGTTAACTTGGCCCAACCAGTCCACAACCAGTGTGGTATCATCTTAATCTACTCCCTCTGCTGCACATCTACTCCAGCATTTCATCACACAACTGTGTTGCATGCAGTAAACCAAATCCATGTCATGTCCAAATCCATCAATATGGACAGTTACACAATATTGCGGAATTGATATTTCTATTATATTAACTCTATTATATTAACTATATTAAGAGACTGCCAACTGGACAGAAATGCTCAGAGAGATGTATCCAAACATACAGGAGCTGGTATTTCAAACATTTGTTCCACTGCTACTTTGAAAAGTCCAGATGAAAATGTAAAAGTAACTCAAGTTCAGTTAGGTCAACTTGAGGAAACAAGCTATTTCTCAGTCTGGTCAGACCCAGCTGACCATCAGTTCCCACCTTAACAACATAGATATTGCTAAATTCTGTATTCCGAGATGTTTTACAGATGCAGAAAAATACAGAGTACAGCACAGACGCACACCTCCTCTGCTGTCTCTCAGTGCTCCCAGTGTTCTTTTCTTTTCTCTGCCGTCTTCTAGCTGACCCCTGTGCTGTTTTTGTTTTGCCTGGTCTTTCCCACAGGTTCCAGTGTCCTCAGTTGCCTGAACGCTCCAAGTTAGTTTTTATTCCTCTTGTGCCACTAATGTTTCCTTCCATTCTTGCCTCTTTTTACCTATTCTCTACATAAGCCATTTGAACTGGAGACCTATTAATTAACCTCATCACCCCCTCTTCTCATTTCCTATGTCAGCCAGTTACTGTTACACTAAGTGGTTATCATCAAAACGCAGAGATGAAATCAGATTCAGTAGAAAGTTATATAAGGTATATACTGTAAGCATACTCTTGCACCTCTAAAACACATGTTTGATATTTATCCATTCACCTATTGCCTTATGAGATTCCTTTAGAAATGCAGAATGTTAACTGAGGCTCACATCACCAGGTGTGTGGTCATAGCATGCTGTTAAAGAGCTGCACAGTTGGACGCCATCACTCTGCTCAGCACACAGCACCTTCACTGCCACCCCATATCACTGTGACAAATTAGCTCTTCAATATACATCTGCACTCTGGCTATGTTGTCCAGTTTGTTTGTGTGTGTATGTGTGTGTGTTAGACTGTGCTTACCATCCACCTCTTGCTGCAGGGATGAGGGAGCATCCTCCCATGGCTGTCTGTGACCTGGCAGACCACATTGAGAGACTCAAGGCCAATGACGGATTACGCTTCTCTCAGGAATACGAGGTAATGCTTCCCACTCTTACTTATGGCTTCCAGGTGAAACAACACACACTTCTTAGCTTTATAGTGGGCAGTGCTGTAATATCATAGTAATGAAGAAACCTCCACTATTTTCTAGATTCATTTGGTTGTGTTGTTTCTAACTTTTAATGTCACAGCAGTAAAAAAAAAAGGAAAAAATTATGTGAATTTCCTCTTCTGGGGATCAATAAAATCTAATCTTAATAAATAGAATACATGATAAGTTGAAAATGAAACACCGTCTCTTTTCATTCACTTTTATTGTTTGTTTGTGTGTGTGTAAAAACATAAAATCATCTGATTGTACTAGTTCTTGGTACTAATTTATTTCCTTTATACAGCATTCAAATGGTGCTCTCATATGAAGAAGAAAAACAAAAGACACAAAGATGTTATTATACTGTAATCTGAAGCATCTTTTCATTAGAACCTCCGTGTCTGCAGCTAAGTGATATCTGATTAGCAGCACCTGGCTCTTAAAACCTATGGATGTAGTAAGGGGGTACTTAGTATAGCGTTTTCCAGCTTTAAATCCATGTTAACTTAATGCCATTCTGCACTGAAAATTTTCATGAATTATTATTATAATTTAGACAAACTTTTGAGCGTGAGATGATTTTATCTTCTCGTGTTCAAATCTTTTTTGTATTTTTGTATTTTCAAACACTAACTTTGCTAAATGAGCAACTGACTATTACCTCATTAATTAATTTGGCTAGAAACCATACAGGCAATGCTTTGCCCTGTCTCTTTGCATCTGACTGACTTAGTTGTGGTTTTTAACAGGTTCAGCTGAACTGGAACTTATTGAAGACTGACTCATGTTAGGGACGTAATGTTTCACAACTTTGTGAAAAGCAGTTGTGTTCATCAGGAGCATCAAGCAAAGGATAAATTCGGATAATATAATACATCCAGCATTTACATTCTGATTACAGTACACACAAACAACTTTTCTCACCAGAAAACCTTACACAGTACATTTTCCAGATCACTTTTTTCCCTGAGATGTTTCTACTTGTGTAGTATAGTTGGCTTACCATTGCAGAGTTAAAGTTCGGCGTTGGTAACAAGGATGCTGCTAAGTATGCATGAATTCTCTGCCTCCTTTCCAAGAATAATATTCCACTGCTTTTACCTACTGTAAAAGCCAGTGAGGGATTATGGCTTGTTGATGTCCTACAAAGGAAGGTAATTTGCATTTAAAGTGGTGAATTTCCAAGCGGATAAACTAGACAGATGGGTGCACTGTTTATGCTCAGCAGAAGGAAGGGGGCATATAAATTATGAAACAGCAACTGAATCAACTTTTCTACCTTTCCTAGGTTTTTTTTCTCACCCAAAGTGGTGAGATGGAGGTAACTTTTTGGAGACAGCTGTGTTTAAAAACAAGAGCATATTAATGCAAAGAAGAATAATTTTTAGAGCCTAGTTTCAAGAATGAGCAGGAGCTAAAAATACAGCATATACTTAATCAGATGGAACATTTAGGATGTCATGATAATAAACCACATCTCCAATGATAAGTGTGCTTATTTATTTTTTTAATAATCTAGTAATGAAAAATGTTGTGTCAACAGGAAGTGGAGGATACTGTAGATGTAGTTATACACTTACTCTGCCGGATAGCCAGTTTCAGTTTGATGATGGTGTTTTATGTGATCTGCTCCTTCCTCCAGTTGCTAATATTGTTGCCCTGGTAATGCATATTCATGAATTTTGACGACTGTTACCTGACACTAACTGAACGTGGTGGGGGTGTGGTATATTCGTCTATGTGCTCAGTCTTTCACTGGAATCACTGACTAAGCGGAATGACCCTAACTCTAAAAGATAAGCTAGATAAAATCACTGCAAGACTCACATCAAAACTGTCATTATTACATACAAGTACATACAGTTTCTTCCAGAAATGACTAGCTGTAGTCTGACTGGCATGAGCCAGCAGTCCCTTGAACTTAGAAAGCCTGATGTTATAAAATAAAAGAAGGGTAAACCGCAGCCTAAACTGGTGCTTATTCCTCCTTATGAACAGCACAGCAGGTATATTACAGTACATCCGTTCATCTATTTTCAAGGGCAGCTGTAGCTCAGGGGGTCTCAGGACTGTGAGTTTAATATCTGGGTGCTTCCATGTTGAACTGTACTTCAGCAAGACACTGAGTCCCATTTTTTTCTAATGGTTAGGTCAAAGCCTGCATCATAGCTAGCTGCCATTAGTGTGAGAAAGAGTGTGTTTGTGAAAAAGAAGGACACTGTAAAGCGCTTTGGACACAAGGACAGTATAAACACAGTCCATTTATCTATTTCTCTAGTGGTAGTGGTCACAGCCTCGACATCAAGACATCAGTCTCCTCAGATGCATCCTCCAGCTATTCCTCGGGGAAGCAGGAAAGCACAACATTAAATCCACACAGTGGATTTCCACGTTCCTTATCATTTATCCATGAGTGAATACACTGTAAAAGTGATAAAAACCCATTTCAGGTTCACCTTCCTCTGCACCACTGTAAATTGATTTTGCATTCCATCTTACCCTCACCATACAGTGTATTCATAAATACAGATACAAAGTTCTTGGCACCAGCTTGGCCTGTGGCAAATCTGTATATCAGTTGCACTGAGTGATTAACATTCTCTGCTCATATTGCTGTTTTCTGACATACACTATACACCGGATACACCAACAGTGTTGGCGATTTGTTTTCACAAATTGTTTTATTCTTTTCTGGTAACTTTACTTAACATGTGAAAGGCTGGGAGATAGACTGCAATGATCAGCCTTCCCTCCATTTTGTTCACACAAAGTCATCTACATGTAGTAGTAAACAAGTCTCAGTTTAGATGGGATCATTACGGCAGCCGGAGTCACCTGCGTAAGTCACTGTGGAGGTAGATGCAGCTGTGTTTAAATTACCCTGGCAGACCTGTGAGTGTCTGCTCTTACTCTCTGCTGCTACTCTAGAACAGGACCAATTAGCTGATGTGTAACATACTCTGCAGGCATCTGATAATGAAGAACTCAATAAAGGTGATCTGTAAATGTAGCACTCAGTATCTCTCATTTTTACTGTAGACTGTTTGTCCTCCAGCTTCCTTTTGCATAGGAGCTACCAGCCATTAGCACATAGAGAACAGGGCTTGAAATGAAAAGCGGATAATGACTGGGTTTAAAATGAGACCTGTCAGAAGATCTCACAGCTGGTTCAATGAGACAGTCAGAGTCCACTTTGTATAAAGCATATGGCCTCTACAAGTGCACTTTTTGCCATTACAAAATAATAATTTTGATTCATGTTTTAGTTCAAATGATAGCTGCTTTGCACTGTTAACATTTATTTTGGCTGTTGACTGAGGCACAGGACTCCTTAACACAGCTTTTGAAATATTTGTTTTACAATTCTGTAATGATAGTAACTACAGCTACTATTAATATCTATTTTAACAATGGACAACTGGCCAGACTACACAGTAAATCTGTGCACACCAGGCATTTTAACTAAAAATAACACACACAATTTTATCATACTGTATTATCATATTTGCTGATATTCTGTTATGCTTAAGCTCCTGTTGCTCACAAGGGCTAAAAGAATCTAACCATAATACGTGACAATTACAGCTTTGTGGACACTGCAGTTAGTCCTAGCCTACTTTGAGCCATCCACCATGATCTCCTTGCTATGGTTTTATGGCTTTATACAAATGACAGAGCTTATGCTTTTGCTCAGGACAGACCAAAGCAAGGGTCATGATGGACTATAGTGTGTCGGGAAATTTAAGGTGCTTTGCATTTTAACCACTGTGTGTCTTTAAACAAATGAATGACTAAATCAACTAACACACAATGATCATCTAGGAAGAAAACATCGCAAAATCAGTGTTTAGCGATGCAAATAGGTTTCAGCCATGCAGAAGTTTAAGTACACAAACTCAAGTAAAAGTACTAAAGTCCACAATCTAAATTTTACTTTAAGTACAAAGGTAAAAGTACTTCACTAAAAAAACAGTGTCCAGATTAATTGTCAAAGGTGAAAATAAAATGTGTTGTTATTTGTTGGAACAAAAACAGCAGTGATGGGGTTAAACCAATAGTGATAGTACATCAGTATTTTATTAGTTTACAAACATTTTTATAACAATCTAAACCTGCAAAAAGTAACCAGTAACTAGTGATGAAAAATAAATGTAGTGGATGTAAAATGTGGAAATACTCCAGTAAAGTACAAGTACCTTATAAGTTAAAATCACTTCATGATGTGTTATTTAATTAATTATGACACAGACAATTCTATTGCCACACAAAACAACAGAGAGCACAAACATGCTCATAGAGGTTTGTCCCTACACTCTCATTATATGGAACCATTGTAGCATATCTACCCTGTAGTAGCAGGTGTCCATTATAATAGAACCCTGATAGCAATTGGCAGGCTTCTCTTGAGTTATGGTGAAATAGCGCCCCTTTGGCATCAGGTGCCTCTTGGAATAGCACAATTATGGTGCTGCACTACCATTCTGTTTGGAGGCAGAAAAGCTTCTTGGCACACAGGAGGAGTGAGTCAGGTGATGTTATGGAGCCATGGAGTGGATATCTGTGCGGATGGATGATTTAACATAACCTTAATTTTTTGTTTTCATGCGACATTCAATGCTTATGCATCTTCTTTAAAGCAAACCATGAACCTTTCCTAAACCTAATCAATACATTTTTTAGCTCAAACCTACTAGTGATGTCAGAGGCAAGCACATGCTTTTGTTACACTTTTTTGTTTTTGTTGTTTTTGTTTCTTTGTTTCTTTACAGAAGTGGACATCAATATACACTCTATGGACAAATCTATTTGGCCGCCTTACCATTACACTGTATATACTTTAATATGGAGTTGGTCCACCTTTTGCAGCTAGATCAGTTATGTTAAGAGGAGTCTCTAATTTTATGGACCTCAAATTGATAAAAAAATTCTAAACATTAGAAACACCTCTTAACATAACATACTACAGTACAACTCCTCGGCTGCAATCATTTTTATAATGCACATGTAGTAGAATTATCACTTTTCTGACTGTTTCAAACTTTGTAAATGTAAAATTCATGGAAGGGCTGTTGTATTGGATTGCATTAGACTGTACAGGTGGTCATAATGTTATGCCAGATCGGTGTATATATAGTGTATTTTGTTGCTTTGTAGACTCTATAGTGTGAAGGATATCATAGAAATATGTACATATACTCACGATATTTGTTGTGTTTCCACCATTTTCATTTACATAGAATGTAAAGTACCTTAAAGGCAAACATTAAATGTTTAATGTTTAATAAAGTCAAATATTATCCTTAACTCAGTGAATGTGGCGGCAGGCGCTGAGTGAAAGCCTGGCTCTGATAGACACGAACCCACATGCTTCATGCCTCACTGTTCCTCTCTCAGCATTTACCTGCCTTTTTATGTTGGCGGAGCCGCAGCTCTGTGAGTGTGATTACAATGTCATGCTCAGTAACTGATCTACATGTCAGCAGTGCACATTAGCAGTAATTTGACTGGTTTGTCAGTGCAGTGCAGTGAAAGCTTTACCTAACAGGCTGTTAAATAAGATGTGCATTCAACCTCTTTCTCCATTGTCATTATTATCAGTTTTGGACTGAGCAGCCGTCTAGCCAGTTAGGAGGAAAAGCAGCAGGATATTAAGAGTCCTTGTGCTGCTCTATTCTGTCTGTGCATGTATACAGGTGTGTTTGTTTTCTAGATGATGGTAGATAAGTAGTAGGAGCGTGAAAGGTCAGTTATGAATAAAAATCTTCAGCATGACATTAATCAGCTAAACCTGTGACTGCTTTCTGTGAAAGCAGTCAATAGAGACCAATCATCCTGCAGCATAGTGAAAGCCTGGCTTGCTCATATCAGCACACATCAGCTCTGCCATCATTGGAATGCAGACAAGGGTTTCCATCTAGCATTCACCCATGATTTACAAGTACAAATAACTAGAAAATATTTTTTAGAGAAACACCTAAAATATGAGCATGTCTGCAGTTATTTTTACTAAAGCACTGGTCTAGGAATTTAGAAGAAACTCAAATATAAGTGTAACCTTTATTGCATTGCTTTCCCTTCAGTGGGTTTTTTTGTTGTTAATATGGCACACTGAGCTGGTCAGTGAAAGGTCTAAACAGTCCAGAGCATATCCAAAGAGCTTATAGACCATTCAGGGCTTTTCATATTACAGAGTTGCAGAGATGGATGTATGACAATTGTACATTTATTTGTCTGGACCCTTTACTCTGAGCCCTGACAGACTTTAAACTACAGAATATAGACACTCTTATAATAAATGGTAACCTGCTTGTTCTTCCTCCCGCCTCTGCATGTCCCCGTCTCTGTCTCTGCCCCTCCTCTGTATATCAGTCTATTGATCCAGGACAACAGTTCACCTGGGAGCACTCCAACCTAGAGGTTAACAAGCCAAAGAACCGCTATGCAAATGTTATCGCCTACGACCACTCCAGGGTCGTTCTCACACCTGTGGATGGTGAGAGACACACACTCAGACTTGTCTTGAGAAGAGATATTTAGAAGCAGCTTCCATTTGAAATGTGCTTGCTAACCCTTTAAACTTCAAACTCAATGCTGCAGGAGTTCCAGGTAGTGACTACATCAATGCCAACTACATTGATGGCTACAGGAAGCAGAATGCCTACATCGCTACACAGGGGCCTCTACCAGAGACGTTAAGTGACTTCTGGAGGATGGTGTGGGAGCAGAGAACCTGCACCATCGTGATGATGACCCGTCTTGAGGAAAAGTCACGGGTGAGTCACTTATGTTGAAAAATTGTAAAACTGTGATCACCATGGTTGATGAATTGGAAGAGATTGGGTATCAAAGGTATAAAAGGTACAGAGATGGGGAATCTTAAAGTCAAATGCGGTTTGGGATTGTAGAGATGAGTGGTGCTAGCTACCACCTGAAGAATAAAATTTATTTGCCACCGGAGTTTATGATCTTCAAACAAATAATCCTACAAACCTTAATGCAACACTGCTAGTAAGACAAAAGGACAAACCTTTTCTACTTACTCTGTTCACACTTAATTGAAACACTACCCAGTATACACACATTCAAATCATGTTTAGCTAGTCTTGCCGTACCTCACAATCCAAATTCATCCCATTAAACAAAAAACTGACATACAGATGACTCTTCAACAGTATCATCCTGTTGGTGGACATTATGTATGAGGCATTCACATCCAGTCACATTGCAGATGAGGGGTAGCAGGACAGGGACAGTGTTCACACGAGTAATGGTGTCTGCCCTCCGTCATACCCTTAATAACTCCACAACCAAAGGGCAAAGCTGAGTGCCACAGGAGCGTGCCATTATTATCTCTGCCAGAGCCAATAACAGTCATCATTGGTTCAGGCCGAGGTGCAGGAAATATTAGATGCTGTCTGACCTGTGACCAGGTTAATGGATGTTGTTGATCCCGAAACACAACCTGTCTTTCCACTATCTCTAATAATGTGAGGCACTCATGGAAATTAATTGCAAAGTCTAAACTTGAGAGTCTTTGTGTAGCTGTAAGAAAATGCAGGCACCGACACTTTTTCAGAATGCACCACAATCTTATTGTGATAGACAGAAAAAAACATGTAACAACAATTTTTCTATTATTGATCCTTCCAGAAAATATTTCTTTACTTGTCCTTGTGAAATGAGCTTTATACTCTGGGGAGCAACAAACATGTAGTTCCTGCTGGTTTCTAAAATGAAGTACACACTATTCAGTGAGCGTGCTCTTCTAAAGGATTTCATTCTTAGTGCCTTTTGCAACTATTACATATATTTACATATTTTAACATTTAGATATCTATCACAACTGTTATCTGTAGTAAAGGTTTGACAAATAAACCACCAAATCACAACATGATCTGCCTCAAAATACCTATTTCATTAATGTTAGAACAGAAGAACATGGTTATGTTTAGGGGACAGTCTTACATGCTATGGTAATCCTTCTCATGAATTTTCATCCTTCAGTTATATGGTTGTGTAAAAAACACTAGTTTTTCAAACTGTTGTTGTCTCCCAGACCTTGTTTCAAGGTATTTTATCTAAGTGTATTTCTTTACATGACAAGAAGCTAATGATCCTTTCTACATTTTTCAGTATGTATAATACGCAGGAACTGGAAGAAAGGTTTAGGGAACACATATATATATACAGAACATTTTATGGAAATCTGGCTGCTTCTCTGTCTTTTGTAACATGAACAGACCAACTACTTGATTGTCTGGTCCCGTGAGTCTGGATAACACATGCAGTTGGAATTAAGTATTTAATAGGGAGCAGGTACTTAACTGCCCAATTTGTAGAAACATAATTTCAATGATGTTGTATAGATCTTAAAGAAAAAACTCTGACAACATGTGCATTCAGAGTGGAAGTGACAGCAGTGTATGTTTCCTGAAGCAAAACCCTGTTCCCGCTAATGACTATTGATGAGAATGAAGATAGATAGTGAACATTTATTATACTACCAGGCAGTCAGTACCTCATGTGCCCACTCAGCTGAGTTCTCTCCAAAAGAAGCTGCCATTTTGACGCTTGAAACCCATCATGTGTTTACAACAGCCTAACAACTGCTCACTCATGCTCACTCTCCTGTCCGCTGTCATGTGCTTAGCTTCTGCTAATACACTGCAGTGTATTTTCTCTGGTAAATACAAGAGGAAATTCGATCCAGAGAAATTCAGGATGTTAAAGGAGGAGGCTAATATTCACTTTGATGAGCTACAGCAACAAAATGTAAATACAGCTCCTATAAGTCTCCAGAAACCAGCAACCACATAAAAGTCAGGTTTGCTCTCATTCAGTGCGTCCTGGGTGCACTGAAACCACAGTCGACAGATCATATCGGGGGCAAAACAAGCACGCACATACACACAAGTGCACATCCTCTCTTGCATTGAGTGAATTAAACTTAAGACTTACTTATACAAGAGATGAAGGCAAAACCTAAAACAGTGTCTTTCCACTCGGCTGTACAGGTTTTCAGGTTAAGTCCTTCTCAACCACTAGCTTATCCAGAAGAGAAAGAGAGAGAAAGCTAAAGGCTTTCTTTTGTAGAGTATTGTGGAGTATGTGTCTATGACCCAGAGGTGTGTTCTGGCTGCACCCAAAGTTAAGGTATGATGATGAGCTGTAAATAATAAATGTTCAATGCTTGGCCTGTGGTTGGGGAGTCACAGTCACTTATTTATTTAAGTCTGTAATGAAGCTAATAACTCCAAAATTGGATCATTAGACAGATGATATGTTTGTATTTTTATCTGAAAGTAACATACATGGCATGTACACTAATTTTTACTACCAGTCCCACAATGCACTGCTCCCTGATTTAAAGATAAAATGTTGTGTAACTCCAACCGTTATCTGTGCTGACGCAATAAGACACTGATTATCAAGTGTCCAAAATTACAATTTACTGCTCACTAATGAGTGTACTACTGAGTGAACATTATACAGGGAGTAGTGAATTCATGAACAGGAAGTGATTTCAGACACATCATTTTATTTACACCCTCTTTTGGACAGTTGTTCTGTCTGATGCATTTTTATTGAACATTTGTGCAAGATAAAAAATATGGACACTAGCCCTGCCATGTAGATAGCTGTAGACAGTTCACAACTTACACATAGCCTAATAAATCTGTTTTCTAAATAATAAATCTGTTTTCAATTAAATTACCACCAAGTAGTTGACATAGACAGCAGTGCTGGCTGGTCTACATATCTAAAACCCACAAACCACATTGTCCAGTTATTAAAAATTCACACAGCAGTGGAATACAAATAAGTTAACCATTGATGCTACTGCTAAATGCATGGAAAAACCTGCATTTGAAGCAAGTGTGAGACAGCTATAAACCATGTGCGGTTAGAATTCTGAAAAACATGAAATGGAAAACTATTATCTTGTACTAGAACTGCCGTGAAAATCACAGTCAATCAGCTGCTCTGACAAGATTGATACACGATGACAGGAAGATTTCAGACAGCAAAGAGGATCTCATAAAGACACTCTGTGCAACTTGACATGTTGATCCCTGCAGCTATCAGTTTGATAAGCATGAAGTAACATGCAATTTCTTTCAGATTCCTCAGATGTGTAAACTTCTACCATGGATGTACAGCATAAAGACAACTGTCCTCGACACAGCACGTCCAAGTCCTTTTTCTGTCAATGCAAACAAAGGACTCTTTGGACCTTGAAACAGCACTGATTTTCATCACATTGTAGTGTGTGGAATATACAATGCATATTAATGTGTGGAATATAACTCTGCTTCTAGCTGAAGAACTCATCTAGTTTTCTAGTTTAAATGATGTCATGTGCTCACTGATAATGAAGAGCTTACAGTCTAGTTGATCTGCTCCTCTAAAACTCATAGAACTCAACACATACAGTAGCCCTCAAACTAGGACCATACTGAAGAGAAGCAAGTTGGAAATTGTTGAAGTTGCCCTTTAAGTTCATTTGCAGGTCAACAGAAGGATATAATAATTATTTAATTATTTGATAACAGCATGTAAAAGACCTCTGTAGGTTTGTAAGGTAAAGCAACACACGACTGCCAGGACCCAGACTAATGTCTAAAAAAACAATTTATTTTCTACAGAAACAGAACATGAGTCATAGTCACTGAGGTCAAAGTTAAACACTTTGTATGCTTCACTGCTTCACTAATGAGTTTGGCAGCACTGTAACAGCATTACACTAGCAATTACCTCACAAAGGACAGGCATGATTCACACAACTATCAGAAGAAACTTGTCAGGACAATGTATCCACTCTTTGCTTTTGTTTTAACAAATCACATACACTCTTCTGGTGAAGACTGTCTCTCAGATGCCTCATTAACTGTATTATATGCCTGGAACACATAATAAGCTACACTATGTGTGATTTGTCCAGTTGATGAACCGGCTCTTCACTCTTCTCTGACCAAAGGCCTTGCGGCCCTTTGCTCAGCCACAGGCCTCGCCAAACAACCTCCACCCCCACACGCCAACCCGCACCAAGGTCTACGAAGCGTAATCGTACCATCTGTTTTGCCAAGCTCTTGCAGCCTGTGGCCACCAGTCCCCTCAAGTCAGCACTGATGTCCAATTGTGTGTTCCTGCCCCCACTGTCACCCTCTGTGCCCATCCAACCCACAGCCAAGAGTGGAATAAGAACAGCAACACTCACTTGGCGCACACTGATTGTACCAATTTGTATGACTCTGTCCTTTCTGAAGAACCCTGTTTGAACTCACTTTAGTTTTTTTTGGCCTTGCATCACAGAGCTCTAAAGCTGTATGAGTAACATTGCTTGTTGAGTATTTTAAACCTGCCATTTAAAAAGGATGACTTGATGATGGAATTTATTTCATCTTCATTCTCAGTTTCTCAAGTCATGACCTCTACCACCTTCTAGCAACAAATGGCAAGCAGACAAATTTACAGACTAGCTGGGGACCGTAGAGGAGCATTTGGCCACCCTCAGTGCCTGGTGAATGCTGCTTACACATTGTCAAGCTTAATGTTTGGCATTGTGCACAAGGCTGCAACTCCAACTATAGATTGAGAACATTCAGAACTATAACCAAAAATACAAATCCTTTTCACCTCTACGTCATTTTCTCCTTCTTGTGTCCCTATAGCACCGGCAGCACTATTGATTGTGAAAACACCTTGGTGTGTGTCTCTGCAGGTGAAGTGTGACCAGTACTGGCCAAGTCGAGGCACAGAGACATATGGAATGATACAAGTGACGATGCTGGACACTGTGGAGCTGGCTACATACAGTGTGCGCACATTTGCCCTGTATAAGGTGAGTACACTACAGTATATAGGGAATATGGAGTGTCACTATGATTGACAGCAAAGTAGGTTGTAACACAGACAGCAGAAGGCATTTGTAGTTTGAACCAGCCCCTTATAAACTTGTACTTTATTAGGTAAAAGTGACAGTAAGAACAAGTTGGAGTCACTTTTATGTAGTGACTCCATTTGTTACACTTATAACATTTCCACTTCCAAGAGTGGAAATGTCAAAGGCTGCATTTGTCTGATATCTGAACCCTGTCCACTGAAGCAGACTTGAACCATGTCTTTATGATGTAACACAATCTCATACAACTGTTTTTATTCTGAAAGTCATTTAGAAGTGAAACATTTGTGCAAATAATCTTTGTGATCAAACTTGATCCAATCGTATATGTGATTTCTAAATTCCTGCCCATGCCAAACCTGATCCCACAAATACAGATGGGCTCCATTTGATCTGGTAACGTCCACCCTTTACATACAGCATGTGATCAAAAACAAAACAAACTTTTCTGTTGGGCTTATTGTTTTCATGCTTTCATGCTGTCATGTGCCATAGAACAACCAGCAAAATGTTCAGTCCAATAACTATCAAAGAGATTGTGTGAATGGATTCACTGTTACTAAAGTTTGAGGCTTCAGCATGACATTTTCAAATCCACCAATTATGCAAATTGTGAAAAGACAACAATTTTTTCATTCTTGCTGCATTTGGGGAATGTCTGCCTGTAAAGAATGGCTCAAGTGAGAAGAGAGAGGTTCGACAGTTCCAGTTCATGGCTTGGCCTGATCATGGAGTGCCTGAGTATCCCACCCCTACACTGGCATTTCTACGAAGAGTCAAGGCCTGCAACCCTTCAGATGCTGGACCCATGGTGGTCCACTGCAGGTAAACTGGCTCTTACATCATACTCATACTCACAGAGTAAGCATATTTCTGGCGTGTGAAGCTTTACATCAAACATAACAAAGGAATGAGATCTGAGAGTGCAGTCCAGTTTTCTGTAGGCAGAGTTCTTCCTACCTGCTATTTAAGAGATCTTTACCTGACTTCTTTTGTGGTAGTGAGATCAGTGCACTTAATTATA